>WJXA01000187.1:0-24502 GCA_014282245.1 Rhododendron simsii | reverse complement strand
CTTAGGAACCCAAACCTTTTTTGCATTAGAAGATGAGTATCCTTTCATAGGACACGTAAGGAGAATATGACCAATGTTACCACAATAATGGCATGTCATTTAGAATGGCTAGAAGGAGGAACATCTTTTCCAAAAGATTTTGTGTTGAGTGGGATTATAACCAATCCGGCCTTGTGAAAAGAAACCATTTGTTTCCAAGAAGAATGTCTAAACTTTCTTTTCCATTAGTGAGTTTTGAAAGAGAATTAGTTAAATCATCAATTGTTTTTCTAAAGATTCGTTTTTTGAAGTATCCTTCAAAGACTCTTTTTCTTTTGCCAATGAAGTTTTTAAACTTTCATTTTCTTCTTCCAAAATATCCTTTTCTTCAATTAATCATTCATTTCTAGTGAGATATCTTTAGCACCTTTTAAGAAAATTTGTTTTTAGAAACAACTTTTCAAATTCTACTTTCAACTCTTTATAGGCCACAAGTAATTCATCAAAAGAATAAGTAGAGTCAAGATCTACCTCTTGGTCCTCAAATGGCCATGAGGCACAAGTTGGCTACTTCATTCTCCTCTTCCGAGCTACTATCATCACTATTGTCCCAAGCGGCCATCATTGCCTTTTTTATAGAATGCTTGTTGATTTTGGGACACTCGGATTTGATGTGCCCGGGCTTCTTGCATTTGTAGCAAATAATTTGATCATTTTTGCTACCTTCTTCTTTGCCGCCATCTTTCCTTGAGACCTTCTTGTCATTTCTTGACGACTTTCTCTTGAGGAGTTTCTTGAAGGTTTTTGTGATGAGTGCCATTTCATCATCCTCACTTTCGTTGCTTGAATCCTCCTTGATTTTTGATTTGCTTGTTGTACTTTTGAAGGCAAGATTCTTAACTCTCTTCTCTTTTTCATCCTTGAGGTTGTGATGCATTTCCTCCGTCATGAGAGATCCCATGAGCTTGTCCATTGTGTATGTTGAGAAATCCTTGGATTGTAGGATGATAGAGGTGGTAGTATCCCAATTGGTTGGCATGGAGCGGAGCACCTTCCTCGTCATTTCGGATTGACTATAAATCTTTCCAAGAGCTTTTAAACCATTAGTAATACTAGCAAATCTAGCAAACATTTGAGATATAGATTCATCCGGTTTCATTTTGAAAAGCTCATAGCTATGAACAAGAATATCAATTTGGACTCCTTAACTTGACTATCTCCTTCATGTGACATTTCTAACTTATCCCATATTTCTTTAGCCGATTCACATGCGGAAACACAATCATATTCATTGGGAGTAATAGCACAAAAAAGAAGGTTCATAGCTCTATAGTTCTTTTCTATTGAAGCCTTTCCGAAGGACTCCACTCATTATCCAATTTAGGCATAGTCTCTTCCCCAACTTTCTTAGTAGGAATAATGGGACCATTTTTGATAATTTTCCATAGATCATAATCCGTGGATTGAATAAAGATCATCATTCTATTTTTCCAATGAGAGTAATTTTCTCGGTGAACAAGGGAGGTCTATTGGACGATTGGCCTTCGATACAAGAAACATTACTAGTGGTTGCCATGGATCTTAACTCTTAGATGGTTAAATCTATAAACAAGAGCCGTAGCTCTGATACCAATTGTTACCCAAATAATGCAACCTAGAGGGGGGGGTGAATAGGATTGCTAGTAAAAATCACCAATAAAAATTAATCTCTAACAATATATGCAATCAAAATATAGAATGAGAGTTAGAGATATAGAACCCGTTTATAGTGGTTCGATCCGGATTTGTCCACGGTCCGGTCTACTCCACTTCTCCTCAAGCAATTACTTGAAGGTTCCAATAATCTTGAAAAGATTACAACTTGTAAGTCTTGCGGGTGCTTACAAACACCGTATGCCTCTAGCTTTCCCGAGGAGCTAGCACAACCGCAAGAGTTTTGTTCAAAAACTCTCAAAAACAAACACCCAAAATCTGGCCAGATTTTGGTCTTCTAAGGTTTACAAGTGATCTCTCTCAATCACTCACTTAGGATTACAAGTTGTGAAGAATGATGAGAAGGTGAAAGCTCACAACAACAATAAAGTTTTCTCACAATAATAAATATGACAGTGGAAGACAATGGGTGGACTGTTCTTGGATCTGGGAGAGAAAAGAGCAATTTCTTTTTGCTTGGAAAGTGTAGTAGCTTTTGTTGTGATGAATCAATAATCAAATGAAGTGCTTTATGCCCCTGGTTCTGTTCCCTAGCCGTTGTGCTTCAAATCCTGCCGTTGGAGTTTAATTTGAGCCGTTGGATTTAGATCTGGATCTGCACGACTGGACGAATTTTGCCTTAGCCGGTCGTCCGGTCGGTCGACCAGGTGGTCGTCCGGTTGGTCGTCCGGTGCCCTCCGGTAGACACACTCTCTGGTTTGACAGCCGGCCTGTCAGCCGGTTTGTCAACCTGTAGCTCAAAAATTTATCTAAATAAATCCGTTAAGGCACGTATTGAGCTCAATAAGTCTATGTGAATATTAATCATTGAATCCATGAGACTTTATGCTATTTTTTTTAAGGTCACGAAAATATTTAGTCCGTAAAAGGACTCTTCGATAATTTTGCATTTTACGAATAAAAAATCATTGAATTAATCATCAAAATAATTAATAGAGATACATATAATTTTCCAACAAATTATAATGCATACATTTTTCAACAGGTGTTATGGAATGGAGCCTCAAACCTAAGTCATTTCTGGAGTCAGATCCTGTCCAGTATGCCTTACTGTCCAGTCCCGTCTAGTTCGGTCTTTTGTGGGCCCTTTCCGGGTCCACAACAATGATCGGAACCGTTCACATTTTAGAACTCGTCAAGACCAACGACCATAGCAAAAATTATGTTGATCGGATACCGTTTGATATCATTTCAAAATGTATTAATGTTATCTAAAAAAAGGTGTGAAACATAGGATTACAACCCTTCAACACATTTTTCCGAAACTTAATACATTTGGAAATGATACTAAACGGTATCCGATCAACATGATTTTTGGTATGATCGTTGGTCTCGACGAGCTCTAAAATGTGAACGGTTCCGATCATTGTTGTGGGCCCGGAAAAGGCCCACAAAAGGCAGAACTGGACGGGACTGGACAGCAAGGCATACTGGACAGGATCTGACTACGTCATTTCTTGGGGTGACAATTGTCTCGTCATTTAGGCTGCCATCGTCGGTGGTACACTGCATATATCTTATCAATAGCAAAACAAGAAGTTAGAGCACCTTTTTCCTTTGGGTCAAAGAAACTACCAGAGATGGAAAGGACAGTTGGATTTCGGAGAGTTGTGGGTTGTTTCTCTATTTCTGGTTTCGGAGGGTCCCAAATGGAATCAAGAGACAAACTTTTCTTGTTTCTTTCCGGTCCCGTTTGATAATCATACTAGGTCTTAGGATTGCACTACCAATCACATGAGTTTAACAATAATTTATTTGGTAGCCAAAAAAAGGTGTGGAATATTAATCCCATGGGCATGTGAATCATCTCATTAGGAGATATTACCAATACCTTGAGGGACTTGGTATTAACAATTTAATCCCCTCCTTGCCAATGCAAAAATATGAAAATGGCCTTCGCCAATCCCATCTCCTTACCAATCCTACCCCATGTGAAGGGCAAAAACGGAAATGTATACTATCAATCCAATCTTATCCCATTTGAAACAAACATGATATTAATAATCGCATCATCTAATCCCATCTCAAACAAACATACTCATCACCAATCTCATTTCCTTACCAATCTCTTTTCATTATCAATCCCAATTCTAATCCCATTTCCATACGAATTCCAACCATCTATCACTGTTATCAAACGGGGCCTTTTGGGAAATGCAGGGTATAACGAACCAGCTTTTGCGCACCTCGGTCTAATTCCTACATTTCCTCTCATAGCCGTTTCATACGCTTACGCGTGTGGTAAAGCGACTCCAAGAATTATTGATAAAGAAAATCAAACCTAAATCTTAGAAGGGAACAAACTTTTAAGTCCTAGGCGGACCTTCTGGGTTTATCAAGAGAAACTATCAGCTTTTCAGTCAATTAAGTAAGTACTAATTACTTGCAGGAATTGGCTTGGATACTGGCTAAAGATCTGGAGTATAGCAGAATCACACGTTAGGGACTCTTTTATGTTGATTGTTTACCTACCCATCAAATCTAATTGGGGTGAAGCATGTGTGACTCTGGCCTTATGTTTAGGTAAAGCACATCAGATGGTGCTCTCTCTTTTTCTACGTTATATCTATTGTCTATTTATATTGACATAGGAGACGTACAAATGTCCACGAAAGGTAGAGATCTGGGCAATTCCAAAAGCCTTGCCATCATACGACGAAAAGGATGCTAAAAAGATTCAGTGGCTTTTGGTGGAAATTAGAACACAATTTGCTCCGAAGAAGCTTGTTTAGCCATAACATCCGCAAGCCTATATGCTTTGCATTAACTGAAGCAGATTTAGGAGTTGCAAATTCTGGCATGAGGGATAGATATATAGTCCCTTTTTTATGTCCTTTTTTATGTCAAGCAGTGGATGTGAGGGACTAGTGGGGGCAGATTCCCCTACTGAATATCTTGCAAAATTTCAGTGGATGTTCGGGACTCATGGGGTCAGATGCACTTAAAAGGATACACTAATATTTTGGTGACCACATTTTGATTACCATGCATGTGATGTGTCACCAATGTATTAGTCAAATGTGCTTCATTTGTCGTGTAACGGAGCGCTTTCTACCAATGAATGGTGGCACATCACATGGTCACCAAATGCACCATAGACTACTGGATATTTTGGAAATTTTTTACTTGCCATGTTCATTGCGTTGTACTATATCCCTTTCAAACTTCCCCTAAACTTTACTTCATTCGTTTCATATCCCTTTACTCCCTTCGTTCTCCTCATCTTCTCTTCCCCCTTTGTTTTATTTATTTACATGCGGTAGGATAATAGAAGTATCAGAATTACGTTAAACTGAAAACAAGTCCACAATTACTATAAGCCCAACTTAACTGGCAATGTCATTATGGGGAGAAATAATCTTTGACAAATGCGAGGAAAATAACATTTACACGCAGGTGGAAAAAATTAAACTCCAGTCGTGAATGACTAATTGACATGTAAGACTTTACAAAATATGAAAACACGTTAGGTGCTTTAAAGTATATACTACATGTGAGATTTTGATAACCATCCTACTAACCAAACCAAACCAAACCGAGCCTTACGTCCCAATCACTTGGGGTCGGCTACATGAATCCGTTTCCTCCATTGAGCTCTGTCAAGAGCCACTTGTTGCGCGTTCAAGATTATTGCTTATTGCGCGTTCAAATTACTAGAGGCAAGGCATGTGCGTGCCCGTTGATTATTGCAATGAATATGCCAAACTCCATACGTTTAAGTATACATAATTACCGACTTTGCATGCACATATATGAATGAAAATCCGGAAAGAAATCAGATGAACGACGACCGATCGACAACCAAAATTCAACCCTTCATAAAGCCCAAAAATCGATGCAAACAATAACAAAGCATATTTCTTTTGCCAAGCAAGAAAGAAATATCCTAACAAAGCATATTTCGCATGAATTAAAGTAATCTAACAAAAACTCAAAAAGGACTTACCAAAAAAAAAAAATAAACTCAAAAAAGAATCACTAAAATTGTCGACAAACCTGCCTCGGCCGGTGATTTTCATTTTCCCCCTCCATGTGGTTTAGTGAATTGAGGCCAAGTCAGATTGGGCAATGATAGAGATTCGAATGAGAGAGATTATTAACGCAGTGAAGAATTAGGAAGGAGATTGAGATGAAGGCTAGGGCCTAGGATAGGAGAGACAAATTATAATTATTAACTACCTAAAAAGGCTAAAACGATGCAGTTATTTATAGGTATGAACGGACGTTCAGTGTAATTTGAAGTTCGACTTCCATAACTACCCCTAGCAGTTACTTGCGGGGTAAGGTGGTGGTTTTTTTTTTTTCCTGTACTTTAGAAGAACCTCCATCACCCCAACCCCTCGCCAACCCATCAGCAAGAGTACCATATATCCAACGACTCATGATCAACATCTTTTCTATAGGAGTTGTACTCACAATCTCACTGTACATGAGTATATATAGCTACACAATCGTTAGGCCAACTGCCTCGGTTACGGAAATAGGTTTAAGTAGAGAGAGAAGATGTTATAAGATTGGATTGAGTTAATTGGACAGTAAAAAATGTGAGCCAACTTCAAAGGAGAGTCCATACCAACGTGGTGCTCTCCCTTAAGGTCAGGACAGACACAGAGTCAGTGAAGTTGGAGCAGAACCTTGAAACTCTCCCTCTTCGAATAGGATATCAGTTCTAATTTTACTTTGGGCTTGCACTTTTAGTCCCGGGCTTCCACGTTACTAGTATATAATTAAAGGGGTTGGAGCAATTAATTATTTTTCGATTCAGTCGGTCAAGCAATCATTCTACAACCGCAACCACTTACATAAACATTTATCAAAATTCACTTACATTCACATTGGAGCCCACACAAAATTATGTATGTATAAATATTTGTGGTTGAATAATAATTGGTCGGCCAAGTCGGATGCTACATTGTTGCTTCTGTCCAATGTACTTGGCATTGTATCTATTTTCCAATCCCCTGTGGGGATGTAGGAGTCGTGTTGGACTCAGGACGCCATTGTTCAAGGATGTCCAGGGTTGTAGTGCGGGATACGAGTCGTTCATTTTAACGATCATCTGTCCAAATTTTTCTCTCGGCAATAGACGACTAAGATTTGTAGGGGTCGAAATTAATAAAATCTGGACCATTCATTACTGACACAGATGACTCGAATCTCGCAGTTGAAAGCATCCCAAAATGCAGCTGAACGTTTTTGGTGCAATCATTGCTGGCTCTTATCTTTGATTTATGGAAATCATTGTGAAGTTATTGTCCTCAATGATTAAAACCATCCGAAGTCCGAATGTTGTAGAACCACATATTAACACGTGTTTTTGCCCCCCTTTTTTTGGGATGGGGAAAACGATGTTGAACACTATCGTATGATCGATGATGACCCCGTGGGACGACGGTAGGCTTGGTGTATATCTAGCCTTTTTTTTTTAAACTGGATTGATTGATACATCACTTGTGGACGAGGATTGATCGATGATGACCTGTCCGAATTTTGTAAAGTGGCTGATTCGGTCATCTCGGCATTCGATGGTTCGGACTTAACCGAGCAGTGGACGGTTCAGATTTGAATGCGGTCAGATTCGATCTGAGCCATCCGTGCTGAAATGAATGGCTGAATCCGCCGCTCAGCAGCATCCCCGGGTCCGTGTTTTTTGGGGGGATAATCACGTTTACAAAATCGTTTTTTTTTTTGGGGGGATCAGGGTTGTCTTCAAAATCACGTTTTCTTACTGTGTTTTGTTTCAAAAAAAACTATGGGCAGACCAAAATGAGTTCCAAATGTACTCGTGACTAGGGGTGTAAATGAGCCAAGCCGAGCCGAGCTTCGATGAGCTGAAGCTCGGCTCGTTTTCTAAACGAGCCAAAAACTCAAGCTCGAGCCCTAAAGAGCCAAGTTTAGTCATTTACTAAACGAGCCTCTTTAATCGAGTCAAGTCTCCCTTAATGAGTCGAGCTTTTGTCGAACGAGCCGAGCGAAGCTCGTTTACTAAACGAGCTGAGTTTTAATGAGCCAAGCTCGCGAGCTGTTCGGTTCATTTATAGCCCTACTCGTGACTATGTGAGACACATTTTGGGGTCCCAAATAATTACTCCACTTCAAACAGTTCAATTTGGTTGAATATTTTTGCAAAGGTCCCAAAAAAAATCCATTGTGATATACCTAGAGTCGGAAAGAGCTGATTTTGTTTGGGCACTAAAATGGCTTAGCCTAAATTTAAGAAGACGCGTGATTGTAAAGAGGGGTTTTTTTTTTTTTGTTGCGCCAAAATGGTAACAAATCTTGTTGGAAACACCAACTCAACAAATTAAGAAAGATGGTTATCACGTTCTATCGAGAGGTCTAGCTTCCCAAGTCTTCACGCCATGACCTCGCATACCAAACCTTGCGAGTTTGTCCGCAACCACATTTGCCGATCACCGAACAAACTGAAAGTGCAGCTACCAAACCCTTAATTAACATATGACAATATGAAACAAGTATGCATGTTTGTCTATCACATAAATGACTCCTACTTCTAAGAGATGATGCACGACTGACATGAACCAGGGAAGACTCCTACTTCTAAGAGATGATGCACGACTGACATGAACCAGAGAAAGAATAATCGTGACATATACTATTATGGACAGAATATAAGGAGCATGATACTTGATTGACTTTTAATAAAACAGGAGGTGAAAAAGCTTTTGACAGGATTGTTTCCCGGAAAACACTCTACTGTGCGGTGGTCATGTGTACCGCACAGTGGAGATACGTGGGATATCGACTTTATTTTTCTTGCAGTGTTTGAACCATTTAGACCCAAGACTGGTATAAGGAACCAGTTCAAACCATATGGCTCCCCTCATAACATAAGAACATGAAGTTATACCTTTTGGAATGAAAAAAAAAAAAACCTTTCTTCGAAAAGTTGGAAATGGTACAGTGGCCCTTGAATTTGCTTGAGTGGGTGAGCTCTACTATGATGTAGTGACGAGGTAGGAGGCTTGGCTTTGGATTTGGTTATTTTTGAAGCGACTTTGGACTTGGCTTTGAGGTGTTTCGGTGTTTTGAAAGTGAAAAGGAGTGAAAATGGTTTCTTTTCTCGAAATGGGAATAAGTAAGAGTATTTATAGAGTGAAAATGGCTTAGGAATCAAGCAAATTTGGTCTGCACGCATTTTTAACAGACTTTATGTCCACCGTACGGCACTAGGGTTTCACCGTACGACACATCCCAACCGACTTAAGTTTAGGTGGTTAAAAACTCTACTGTACGGTAGAAATATGTCCACCGTACGGCACAGTTGACCATTGTGTGGCACAGTTGATCGCCGTACGGTATAGGTGACTGCTCAACAGGCCAAACTTCGCAAGGCCGCTGCGGACACTCCCGAACTCGGTTTTGGGTGTTCTTTGGATTGTTGGAAAGCTTGTTAAGTCTACTTTCTAACCCAAGTGGTTTGGATAAAAAATAATTTTGTACATCAAAAGATATGACGATTTTACCCTCAGGTGTTCGAAAAAGAAATCATTTAGGCAAAAGCCTTATATCTCCCTCGTTTCAAATCGGATTAAGGCTTATTATATATCAATAAAGAGGGGTTTGAATGTACTAAAAGATGGTGGACTCTAACCATAAAAATAAAGAAGTTTGATTTATGAAAATTGGGCTGAAAGCAGACTAAACCGAAGACTGTAGTCAGGCCATTAACTACGTTTTTTGAGTTTTTCCATTGGAGTGAGATTCATACAAAATACTCAAATGCGAATAAGAATTAGGAGGTCATTTGACACAAAGTTTCACAATTTAAAGGTGCCACAATAACTATTGCCCACCTGGCCCACAAAGTACGTCGGGTACGAGAGCTTTCCGCCGCACACGGCCTGGTTGGCGCCTTTGCCGCCTGCGAGGGTCTGGCAGTGGGTAGGGCTGTAAATGAGCTAAGCAGTTCGCGAGTTTGGCTCGGTAAGGGTTCGGTTCGGCTCGGTTAGAAGGATAAACGAGCCGAGCTTGAGCTCGATTTTGCAGCTCGTTTGATAAACGAGCCGAGCTTGAACCTAGCAGGGCTCGGCTTGAACAGGTTCGTATCGGCTCGAAATATATAGGTTCGGCTCGGCTCGGCTCGAACATGCCAATATTTGGTTCGACTCGGCTCGTTTAGCTAATTTTTCAATATTAAGGCTGAAAAGTTGATGAATTCGAGCCGAGCCGGCTCGTTTATTCAAGACCGAATACTAACGAGCCGAGCTCGAGCTTTGTACATGTTTATCAAGCCGAGCTAGAGCTGAACTTTTCCGGCTCGATTCGAACTTGAGCCAAGCTCGAGCCAGACGAATTCTGATCACGCCGAGCTCGAACATGCCAATATTCGGTTCGGCTTGGCTCGTTTACACCCCTAGCCGTGGGTGGCGGAGATGGTCTCGCCTTCTTTGGGGAGCCGTTCGATTACGATGTAGATGTCGGTGTTGGCCGATCCGACGACTACTACGGGGGGAGTGGGTATTGGGATCGGGGTTTTGGAGGGGGTTGTGGAGAAAGAGGGAAACGAGGGCTTGTTAGGTTTGGGTGAGAAGTGGTTGTTATTGTTGTTGTTGGATTGAATGGGTTGGGTTTTGGGGTTGGTTTGTGGGGTTGGGTTAAAGTGTTTTGATGGTGAAAGTGCTGCTATGCCTCTCATCTTCTCTCTCTCTCTCTCTCTAACCTGAGTTTTTCTCACTCCGTGCACTTTTCTTCCCTGAAGCCATGGTTTTGTTTGTGGAGATCTTGTCTGGCATGATTCCTCGAGTAGAGACTGAGCTCCAGTCCAATGTGGAATGTGGTTAACCTCCAATTCCCTCCACGTTGCATTTTTTTTTTACTTTTTTTGCATTTGTTTCGGATTTAGAGAGAAAAAAAATGATCGAATTCGTTTGTGTTTTTTTAGAGGCAATGACCAGAAGATGGTCCTTTGTGTGGGGTTATAAAGAAAAACAAAATTGCTCATTGGTAAGTAGAAACTTTGTTCCTCAATCGGGTTGTATTCTACCGCAAGTCGAAGTTTTGTTGCCTAAGATATATCCCGTTAATCGGTTTATATGAAGATGTATCCCAAGTAGAAGTTTTGATCTCTTGCAAAAATAAAAAAAGGTGTTTGCGATTACCCAATTATAAATAGGAAGCCAAATATGGTTTGAAATTTTAACAGTTCATTTTTTTTTGCACAATAGCAATTCATTCATATACGAAACAAAATCCGATTAGACTAGTTTTTGGCATGGATATTTTCTTAGCATTTTATATAATGAGCTCGGCTATTAGTACCGACCACGTGTCGTACATACGGACTTACGTCACCGTGTGGGGTCCATTATAAATTTCACGCAAATGATTCGATCCGTGGAGGAACTTCAGCAAATTACCTTACCTGTGGATCTAAAAAACTAAAACTTAATTTCCATTAAGGATGAACTCAAATTTTATTTACCTCTAAAGATAACCTCATATGAAGATTATCCGTTTACCCTTAACTAAATATAATTTCACACTTTATTATCTTTTCAAAATTTTCAAGTGGCGACTCCGGTCGGTGATTTTTTTCAACGAAATTTCACTACTTCAAAAAATTAGTGAAATTCACTCATTCTCAAATTTCACTAATTTCAGTGACCATTCCGGCAAAATTTCACTACTTCAAAAAATTAGTGAAATTCACAACTTCTCAACTTTCACTGATTTTTAAACTTCACAAATTTTTGTTGGATTTTAAATTTCACTTGGTGTAAAGTTTACTTAATGAATTTCATTAGCTTTTAAACTTGTGAATTTCACTCGTTTTTTTAACTCGTGAATTTCACTAGATTTCAGAACAGAATCAAACCACTTACACAGCTTGTGAATTTCACTAGATTTTAGAACAGAATAGCGCTCAAAATTGAGGCAAAATAGTATTAAATCGGTGGCGGCTAGAGCACAGATTGCTCGACCTTTTCAAGTGCATTAGATCGGCGGCGAGGGCGCGCATTACTCAACATTTGCAGGTGGTCTCTCGTTGAACGGAAATTAGGTCGTCAAGAGTGTGTTTGTGTGTGTGAGAGAGAGAGAGAGAGAGAGAGAGAGGGCTCGAAATTAGGGCTAAAATCTGAAGAAATCGATGAAGAAGAAGCTAGTCGACGAATTAGATCGGCGATAGCTACAGCACAGATTGTGTCGACGCGTGGAAGTTGTGGACGGCAGGGTATTGTGGGTAGATAGAAAGTCTGGTCGTGTCATGCTCCGTGCTTTTATGGTTTTGAGCTGGAGCTTGGTTTTACTTTTGACAGGCCGGTCCAGACTAGGAACTGGATCGGCCAGTCAATTACCCTATCTTTTTATGCTGCGTTAGTGCTCACGTGCTTTTATAGAGTGTGGTTAAGGAATATGACTCCCCTGTTGGGCTGGGCATTAAATAGGTTTGGGTTAATATTTTGCAGTATTGGGCCAATTCAGGGCTACTTGGCTGAGATATGGTGTTAAGAATGGTTGTCAATAAGCTCGAGTCCAGGATGTTTCAAATTTGGTCTGAAAATTAAATATGAGTTGCAATGCATAAAATTTTGATTTTCTTGTCAATTGAGAAATCTCAAGCAAGTTTTTATCGGGTCGATACGAGAAAATTTCAAGTACTTGGTTTTGTTTCGAAGAAAAATATAAGCTTATCTAGCTGGATGATGATTCTATGGTGTCCCCGGTCATTTTGGGGACACCGTAATTTTTGGCATAATTTTACCATTAGGAGCATAACTAAAATCAATTACAAGCATAACAAAACCCAAATAAGGCATAACCAAGGAATATCCAAAAAACCAACCAAGGTGTAACTAAACGCAACCAAGGCATAACAAATAAGTTATGCCTTGCTATGATTTTAGTTATGCCTTGTTATGGTTCTGTTATGCTTGTAATGGATTTTGGTTGTATTTATAATGGTTTTGTTATGCCAAAAGTTACGGAGTCCCCAAAATGACCGGGGACACCGAAGTCATTCCCATTATTTAATGTTAGTAACCAGTTATTTTGAATGAGCTGTTAGTAACGAAATCAAATTGAACTCAAGTAAGATCATCCCTTGACTAGGCTCTTTAGTTGAATTGATCAAATGGATACATTAAAGTCCGCAAATGAATTGCAGCCCGTGCTTTGTTTAGCTTACTCGAGCCTAGCTCATGGGTTGAGCCTAGATAGAACAAAGACTAATTTGCCTTGCATGTAAAGAAAAAACCGATGGATCGAACCCCACGAGTGACCTCATATAGAGGGTCTAGTCTAGTGCATTCACGGCTTGCCCAGTCCAGCTTGGCTTGACGACCAACACTTTGTATGTATAATGTGCTCGGGGGATTTTGAGACCATACTTGAGAATTTTGAAACTCTAAAACAAAAGGTTACAAGAAAAGTTATTTTCTGAATTCTTGACCAACCTTATTCTTCCTCAGTGGCGGAGCTATGTTGGGTTCCAGGTGGGCTCCGGTCCCAGCTCCTCAAGTGTCCGAATTTTAAAATTTTATTTTTATATACCTGATTTTGAATATTTTTGATAATTATTCGCATATAGCTACTAAAAATCTTAATAATTTTGGTTTGATTTGATAAAAAATTTGATTATTTTACATTCTCATTTCTCAATTACTTTCATAAATGAAAAAATAAACATGTGATAGTTGAAGTAGCCTAAAGAATTATTTCAATAAATAAATATAATGAATTGAAAAAAAAAAATCCTATGATATAATAAGTATATGTTTTGGAAAAAAATATATATCTGTTAAGTAGGAGGGGCCAATTCCTTAGGTCAAAATGTTAACTCCGCCACTGTCGTTTCTATAACTCTGCACTTCTAGATTTTCCCACTAGCAACGCGGACATTCTCCTATCAAAAATCCAAAAATCAGACGTGGATATTCTCCAATCGTACAACAAAAGTACTACTCCTGGTTTGGGTTTCGAGGTCGGCTATGGCTTCTACTAATTCCATCAGCGGTTTTAACATTTACCCCCGAACCCTATTCAATTCTCATTCCAAATCGAAACTTTCTTTAGCTTTTCGAGCGTTAACCATACCCAGAGGTTTTCTTTCCCAATTCGTGCCATGGGCTCCTCTGCTTCTTCTCCAAAGCCGGACAAAATTCAAGGTCTGTTTTTTTCTCTAGGTATTTTCCTTTTGCCCTTCTTGGGGGGGGGGGGGGGGGGGGGGGGGGGGGGGGGGGGTGGTGTGTTGGGTGTGTGTGTCTTCTGTTGGACCCAATTTTTTAAGCTATCTTGTTTGTAGTATTTTGGCTAGAGATTATTATTGTCTTTTGCTTTGTATTTGTTGGCAATATGCTTCATGGATGAGGTTCGAGAAGAAACTCATACTTGCTTTTTTCCCCTTCCTGTTTTCTTTCTTGGGCTGTGTTTAGATCAGCAATTTTTGTTGGAAACTAAGAAGATACTTCCTGTCATGATAGTTGAAGTTATGTGCTGATTTATGCTTATCACCGGGTGTATATGTTGGACTTTGTTTGCTTTATTTTGTGAAGAACTAGTAATCCCAAGAATTTGAAATCCTTGGACTTAATTAGATAAAAATATTACGTTTTTGAACAAGCAAATTGCGAAAGGAATTTAGGTCTTGGCAAAGTAGAAGCATGAAGCATCTAAATTTGAATCTTCAAAAGAAGAAATTGATACATAAGGTACAAAATGAGGAATTCAACCACGAATTCAGCAAAGTGCCATCTGCGTTAGAAATTTGTATTGGAAAGATACGTCTATCAGTACATCGACAGGTGATTTTGACATCTTTGTTAAATCAATCAATCATGAGACCGCGAGTTAAATTGGAAGTTCAATTTTTGTATTCTTGGTTTGGTGTTAGTATTTCGGGTGGTCAATTTGGAATCAAAATTATTATGGAACCTGCTGCACGAGCCTTTGGCAACGTTACTGTTGCAGCCATGGCTGTTCTTGGAGTAAAGAATCTCTCTCTGCACTAATCTCTCTATCACCATTGTTCTTGTCTTGGTGCTATATTATATGGATTCATTTCCTGAAAGATGGGTATTTAATTGCTATATGATATGCAGGTGGAGGCCAAGTAGAATATGCTTCAGTAAGTGATGAAGAGTGGAAGAAGAGGCTCACAGGGGAACAATATTATGTGACCCGGCAAAAGGGGACCGAGAGGGCTTTCACTGGGTGAGCTACTATTTCTATGCTACTTGCCTAAGACTGGAGACAAAGAAAAGCATATTGAGTGTTCTAGGAGGGTAAAATCAGGGGCCTAAACCTAAATGGGCCTTAGCTGCACAAAGCTTAGTTGTAGGGAACTTCCAAAGTGGTGCGCTCTCGACACGGGAGCTCGAATTGGCGCTCCAACCAAGGAGTGCGCTCCCATTGAGACGGGAGCGGACACTAAATAGGATGGGAGCTGTCATCCTAGTCTCAAGGAAGTAGTTCAGGCTTCTCTTTGCAAACATATGCAAGGAAGAAGGAAAAAAAGAAAAAAGTAAGAGAGATTAAGGACTCTCGTCTCATATTTGACTTATCTATGTGTATAGTCCATAAATTTGATTTGAAAACTAAATTTGGCCGTCTTTCTCTCTCGTGTTTTTATATAATAAACACTTTTATGCGCACTCCTTGCAGTGTTCCCTAATTAGGATCTTCTACACCCCCAGTAGGGAACTTCTACACCCCCCGCTACTGCAATCCCGCGGTCCCGCTTCCACTCCCGCTTTGTGCAACTAAGGCACAAAATAGCTGCTCTTAAGACTTGAATTTGCTTGCTTTCAGGCTTTACAGCCCCAAGTTTAACCATCTGGAGGTTCCATAATATTTAAAAAAATAAAGATGTTGGTTCTTGGGGACCGTTAGCGAATCCCTTGCGATATAATCTTGGTCTCCCAATGTTCTTCCAAAGTCACTTTGCACAGAGTAAACGCTTCCTCCTCTCCCTAGCCTTTTTTTTTAATCAGCAAAAATAAATTTCATTAACTCAAAAAAGAGATAATAGGGGCTTGGCTACACCGGCCTAACCACCCAAGACCCTCTTCTCCAAAACACGCGGAGGAACTGATTTAGGCCCAACAGGCTGAGCCCAAACCAGGGAAAAACCCTAAAAAACCACAAGGTTGGTAAGGAACCAACCCAACCCTAAACAAGAGGAACCCAGCCCAAACAGGTGGGCTAGGCCCAAAACACCCAAAACAAACTCTTCTCCCTAGCCTTGGGTTTGGGAAAAACAAAATGCTTGGCAATGGCCTGGATAAGCGGAGCCTGACTTCTATAGTTCATCATCTAAAGTTTGCAGCTGTAGTGTTGCCATGCACGGTGCCAAAAACCAAAAGAGTATCTGAGAATATCTGAGGATAAGAATTAAGACTCTCTTGCTTGTTTACATTGCTAGAGATATCTCCACACCTTTTGGGGATTGAGGATGGCCAGAACATTTACCCTTGGAGGGAACTTCAGTTCTCAATTCAAAAAACTATGTCTCTATAGACCTAATTGGAATGTTGTGTTTCTTTTGGATTGTATTTTTTAAGTATTGCTCCTGGGTTGGCTTCTTACATATGAGATTCCTTTGTTTCTTCGTCTTCAAAATATAATTTTTCCCAGAAAGCATCTTCTGCCCCACCAAACCTGCATGTTGTGCAATTACATTGCATAAACTTTTCCATCCCTGATTTCTTGTATCTTCTCGATTATCTTGTCCAGGGAATATTGGAACACCAAAACTTCAGGAACTTATCATTGCATCTGTTGCGACACTCCTTTGTTTGAGTAAGTAATGTTCTTCCGTTACGCGACTTACGCCCTTTGCTGTATAACCGTGAAATGCAGTCACTTTATGAGGAACTCAATGGCCTCTTTCTGTCCTACAGATCATCAACCAAATTTGATAGCGGAACCGGTTGGCCATCGTATTATCAGCCCATTTGGAAACAACATGAAGTAAAAATGGACTTGTCAATTATTTTCATGCCCCGCCAAGAAGTTCTTTGTGCAGCTTGCAATGCTCATCTTGGCCATGTCTTTGACGATGGGCCACCCCCCACTGGAAAGCGTTACTGTATCAACAGGTAGATAATTTATCTTTTACTAGATTAGTGCTATGCATCTAGTTTCTTAATGTACTGATATGGGTGTTCACAGTGCGTCCCTGAAACTGAAACCCAAGTAGGAGCCTGAGCAAACCAAGCATGCCAGATGGATATGAGTTTATAGCTGATGAGGAATTTGTATGTAATTTTACCCATTTCTGGGCCACTTGTATCAGTATATGTATTAAACTCTTACTGTGTGACTGAAGTATTTGAATAGTCATTGTGTACTAAACCTTTGTTAAATGTCAAAGTTGAGTGCGACATGTAGTGCTGTTATACTCGTGGTGGAGTTGGCACCTTCAATGACCAAAACTCTACCTTATGATTGCACATGCTTGTAATTTGGCATATTTTGCACACGAGGTGCCAACTTTGGTCATGGATTTTGTGCACAGTATTTACTGTTTCCGTAAGGTGTAAGGTCCTCTGCTGTGAAGAATGCTACTAATATTTTGCTATGCTTCTGATTTTGTTTGGTTCTTGTGCTACTTTTGACCCCCTTGTTTTCCTCTCGTTCACCCAGAGTGCTGTAACATTCTCAGTTTTACACACAATGTTTTGTGAAATTGCGTAGTTTATGAGTATTTTGTTCCCTTTGTGCTCTCTAAGTCCAGTGGATATTCATCTGGGAAGCTACCTCTCCCTCCTACGGTTCCGTAGCACGGTCAGTTCTCAAAAAGAATGTTTTGTGAAGTTGCATGAAGCTTTCAAGCAATTTTTCTTCCAAATTTAGTGATAAATCCTCTGTTTTAGCGCAGTACTTGGGTGCCCAGATAAGCTTATTTTCCTAACTAACTGCTTACAGATTGATTAGTTGGCTGCTTCTTAGTATATTGCTGGTGGTTCGTAGCTAGATTTATGGCTAATCCATCGATCAACTTACACGAACCTCAAAAGTCCAGCACACAAGGAAAAGAACTAGGAACCTCAAAAAGCAAGAGAAGGGAAAGAAACTTGAAAATGGAACTTCTGTTTTGGGTAATCAAGAATTTATTTGAACCAGTCATAGAAAACTAGGGTTTCCGACATGCACTTTCTTTTGGGCCCACAACAATGTGTGGTGGAGGAGGCTCTGGGGCATCACGCGTCGTGACGGTGTTGGTGCTCCTGAGGCTCCACGTGTCATGGCGGTGTTGGTGCCCCAAGCCCAAGGGCATAGAATAGTTTCCCGGTCTAGAGATATTATATTGAGAACAATTTTCTTGTCGGGTGAAAAGTTGTTCTTTCATCTGCATATTATCATTTCCTCTTGCATTTTATCACCAAACAATTGTCACCCATTTATCAGAGGTATCATCTTTTGAATCGCTGATGGTCATCACTTGTTGAGAGCAAACATAAATTTAGCAACTCATTACCCGAAGAATGACGTGGAAATTGCACCAAATAATGTACAAATATATTGGTCTATAGCTAAAAGGTCAACCCCAAAAAGTGTCCCTTACAATAGGTTTTCTTCGAAGAAAATAAATTAAGAAAAAAAAATCCCATCTAGCTAGGATACAAAACCGTCTTAAATTAAATAGAGAAATCAAACAAATACAAATACACCTACACATACCACTGAACTCGCAAGTGGAGTGTAGTGCAGTTGGTGCCTCCATTATACTTCCATGTGCATGGACAATGTTTGATTTCCATAACCAAGTTCCGTAAAATAGAGTAGATTAGGGTTAACGAATGAAAAAAAAAAAAATACTACTGAACTCAATCACAACTTGATCCCATGAAATATAAATGGGCTACCTCTTTTATCCACCTTGTAATATTATAATCTTGTAAAGGCAACCTAACATTCTTTTACTTTGTGTATATACACAGCTCTGTGCAACTTTGGCTATCCGTTTTGGTTTTAGACGGTCCGAATTTAAATAAAAAAGTTTCATTAATCTTCGAACTAACCTAAACACTTTTAGACGGTTGGAATTAACGTTGTAAACAATTGTTTACGACTCCAAAGATTTTCTCCCGTATATACAGTTGTGATCAAGAAGTTTCCCAACTGTTCAAGTCTCTGTGTGGACATCTCCGAGTCCGGCTCCTCTCCAATTCATAGGGAATTGGAGGATCCTCCAATTTCAATTCGATGGTCAGGATTACTCTAGTATTTTCAACCCAAAACTCATATGGTATTCTATGGGCATCCAATTACTCCCCAAATATTCCCCAATTATTATATTCTATGCACCAATTTACCAAATTCCAAACATTAGTAAAATTTCATTTCGTAACTTTAATAATTGGTGCAAGTTCAAAAAACTATCAGATTCACAGGGTTAATCAAAGACTCCTTTTGCATTTCTTCTAAAATATTTTTTCTATAAAAATTATGTTACGTTCAATTACTTACTCTTACGATTTCTTTCTAATTTCCATAATTGAATTTAATTTCAACTTTTTTTACACACAAGAACAACTACATCAATGAGCACATAATACAGTGCGAAGCACAAATGAAAATACATTAGTATCAGTAAAAAAAATCTCATGTGCAACATAATGAGATAATATCAACAAAAAAAACCATGCTGAAATTAAAAAAATTATTGATATAATATTAGTAAAAAATTCCTCATGAACTATGTGATATCGGTTGAAAAAATCCTCATGAGCTATATAAAAAGTTTTTCAAAGGTAGGTTTAACGGGAAGAGGACGCTGTTCAAAAAAATGTAATGAATTTTTTTTATAAATTTCGATGGTTAATGAATTTTTTTCGCCGTTCAAAAAAAATGGGGAGAGAAGACGCTTATGTAATTGAAAAATATTTGGGGAGTAATTGAATGTCCGTAGAATACCATATGAAATTTGGGGCTTGAGTTACTAGAGTAATCTTGACCATCGAATTGGAATTGGAGGATCCTCCAATTCCTTATGAATTGGAGAGGAGCCGGACTCGACATCTCCAGCCAGCTTTTTGACTTCGATAATTGAACTCAACGAACCAAGATCAATTTATGATGCACATGACGATAGAGCATGTTTTTTTGTCCCTATTAAATTAAACAATGATTGACTTTTTAAGTCAGAAAAAGATCTCGATGCTAATGATAGATGATGAGATACGGCAAAGTGTAGGTTCCTTAATTTGTTTCATTAATACTCCATTTGTTTTGTTTTGGCAAACCTAGTTACAGCACTATTGATTCGTAGAATACAATAATTGAAGGTTGAGATGATGATTGCGGCTGTTTTTAGTTCAAATTAATTAGGAACTTGTTTTCGTCAAATTTTCAGTGCAGATTACTTTTGTATGTGTGTTCCTAATTGTTTGTTTGTTTTTTTTTTTAAATGAAACAAACGTTGCATCAAGATCAATTAAACATTCTTTTTTTTTGTTTTGTTTTGTTGTGATACCTCGATCACTTTAGCAACAATTACCAGATTTAGTTAAGTGATCAGAACCTTTAATACTCGTTTTGGTAAATAACACAAAAAGAAGATTACACTCTTTTGTCACACTCTAATACTTTTCGACGTTTTCGTTGGTACATCAAAAACTAAAAAACAAATAACATAACAAAACTAGACTCTCTTGTGTCGAAACTTTAATACTAAGTTTAAAGTAAACACGAAACAAGAAAAACATCTATGTTGTGGTGCGATTCTTGTGATAACATCATCCGAATTTAATTCAGTTTTTTTTTTTCCTTTTTGAAATAAAACCATAGGACCTACATTTTATAAACTCGTCTAGGAGCCCGAAAATCTCATTGGTTTCTTCATATATATATGATCCTAAACTTGGATGTAACATTATGCTTAGAACATCATATATATATATATATGGGAGGGGATCAATGGACAAAACTTTTGCCAACAAAATAGACACTAAATTCTAGCCGTTGAAATGGACGGCTGGGATTAAAAATTAAGAGGCACAATCTCTCTCTTCCCTTTTCAACTCACGTGCTGATCTCCTCTCTCTCTCCTCCCTGTCTCTCTCTCTCTAACGTTGTGTCTCTATGTTCTCTCTTTTAATTATAAATATTAAAATGTATACAACTTTTTTTATACAAATTTAATTTTTATAAATTTTATATTTCTGAAATCTACTTGAAAATATCTACAAAATGAGATCCATAATGGATGTAAAATTATGTAAAACCAATTTTTTAATTTTTCCATGTCATAATTTTTTTGGGATCATATAGAGGAATTTGTTGGAAAAATTATTTTAATATCTTCTCAATATTCCTAATTTTTTCCCCATAAGAATAAATGAAAAATTAACAAAAAAAGAGAGAAGAATATAAGCTCCTATTTTCAAAGAAACAAACCAAGAAAAAAACATTCTCAAGAAGTGAAAATTACTTCAAATCCTGAGGGACTTAGAAATGACAAGAAAATTAATACAACACATTAAGGTTGTACATACACCCGTACAAAACATCCACGTGGAAGATGAGATGATTCTCTTGTACCCAAAGAACAAAATGTCTCGAAATTCATTATGGAAATACCAATGATTAAAAGTTACTGTATCACATAACCATGAAATAGAGATACATATTTCTCAATTTTGATTACTTTGACAACACCAATACAGTGGCAGTTTTCGTTGATACAATCAAGAGGAAGCTCATGCACAAACAAAAAAATAAAAAATATTCACACCAAATCTCAATTCTCCACCTAATTTCAACGTCTTCTTCATAACGTCGTCCTTCGACAAAAATCTAGCATGCAATCCGAGACCGACCCACGTCCTCAAATCCCAAATGCTGCTAGAAAATCCAAAAAAAAGAAAGCAGTAGCAAAACAATGTGATTATAGGAAGCAGTAGCAAAAAAAAAAGTAAAAAAAAAACAGCAGCTGAAAACCCCAAAAAAAAAAAAACAGTGGATGTTTTGTACAGGTGTATGTACAACCTTAATGTTTTGTATTAATTTTTTTGCGATTTCTAAGTCCCTCAGAATTTGAAGTAATTTTCCCTTCTTGAGGATGTTTTTTTCTTGGTTTATTTTTTAGAAAATAGAAGCTTATATTGTTCTCTCTTTTCTGTTACCTTTGCATTTATTCTTATGAAAAAAATAGGAATACTGAGAAGATATAAAAAAATAAAATTTCCAACAAATTCCTCTACATGATTACAAAAAAAATATTCACATGGAAAAATTAAATTTTTTTTTTACATAATTTTACATCCATTATGGATATCATTTTGTAGATTTTTTCAAGTAGATTTTAGAAATATAAAATTTATAAAAATTAAATTTGTAGAGCAAAAGTTATACTAATTTTAAGATTTAAAATCAAAAAGAGGAGAGAGAGAGAGAGAGAGAGAGAGAGAGAGAGAGAACGCGTGAGTTGAATGGGAGAAGAGAGAAAAAAGAGGAGAGAGAGAGAGAGGGAGAGAGAGAGAGAGAACAGTTAGAGAACGAGGGAGAGAGAGAGAGAGAGAGAGAGGGAGGGGGAGAACACTTGAGTTGAATGGGAGAAGAGAAAGAGTGTGCCTTTTCATTATTAATCACAGCCGTCCATTTTAATGGTTAGGATTTAATGTCTATTTTGTTGTCAAAATAGAAAACCTTTTTTTCCTTCTTCTCACATTCTTGAAACTTATCAAATTTCAATACAAAGCCTAATAAAAGACTATTCCACCACTGCCATTGTAAAAAGAACGTAACGGTCGGACCGCGTAAGAAATGCGGAGAGAGAGTTGTTGGGGGCTTGGGGCCACTCCACTATTTCTCAAATCTTTCACATGAGCTTCTCAGAAACCTCAATTGCAGCATTCTTAAGCCTTAAGAATTGCGGACTTGAGGATCCTGTAGTGCAAGCGCTACCTGTACAAAATTAATTGCACTAGTTTCCATTAAGCGATAAACAAAACGCAGAATTTAATCTTTTTGGTTTGTGACTTAAATTTAGAAGTATCTTTTATTTGTGCACATAATCTGCAAGACCAAATTAAAAAAAATTATATACACACTAAATGGCTATTATAATCTGCAAACTAATTAAACTCAAAATGCAGAATCAGACTCGTGTGGGATTTTATTTCAACCTCGACAATTTCTTGAAATTAAGAAATAAAGGATTAAAGGTTGAGCATGCGGGCCCTATGTTTTCAATAAACATTTTGTTTCTAAATGGGGACAGAGGGAGTATCCGCGTGGGATTAAAATGCAAGAAACATCGGATATATATCTCTCTCCACCCGAATTATTATATCCGGCCAGGTGCCGTCCATATCCGTCTTGTATATACTACTCCAAACAAACTGGCCGTAATCTCAACTCCAAGTCGATCACGGGGCACCGGCCTAGCTTGCATGAAGATGGTGGCATATTGATTTTTGGGTTTAGGATTACGAGTTTAGGATGTGGGTTTTTTTGGGTTAATTCCTACTTTGCGTCCTATGTTGTTTTTATCCATTTTTGCGAAAAAACATAGGGCGGGACATAAGGCGAGATACAATTGTTGTCTTGGGAACTCAACTATTTCTCCGTCTTTTTTGCCTATAATTAATAATAGAAAAACAAGAATACAGAGCAGGGAACAAGGCAACAATAAAGGCATCGCAACCGAAGGGCAAACATGCCCACTAGGTCGGTACCTAAGCCACGGACAATCATATGTCGGCCACGCCCGACGAAAAGGAGGTTGGCAATTAAGAAGAGCCAACGGCCCAACCCCAAGAACCAAGCCAGGGACAATCGTATTTCTTCATTCACATTACAACTTTCACAGGCAAAAAGCAAATTAAAAAACCGCGTGCAGACATGACTTGGATTTTTCTAGTGTTTTTTGTCTCAACGCATCTCCAATTCTAAAGCCGCCCTCGTAGAAAACTTGGCATATTAAGCAGAGGGATCTCAACATTACATAAAGTTACCACACGAATGTACATAGAGGCGGAGCTAGGATTTTCGTTAAGTGGAGTCGAAAATTTGAATTATGTATGATTCACTCTTTCTACAGAGAGCAAGAACAACGTTTTGGGAATTTTAGTGGGTGGAAATTCTATTTTGACTCCTTTTTTTTTCTAAGTATAAAACCCTTATATATGGGTTGGGGCAAAAATGAATTTTAAAGGGGGGTCAAATGAGTAAAAATTGGATGAAAAATTATACCTATCTCTAAAAAAAATTGGGAGGCAGTGGGGTCAGCTGCCCCCTGACTCTTAATCGCGCTGCCCCTGAATGTACATACCCAATTAATATGACCAATTTTTTTTTAATAGACAACAAAATTTTATTAGAAGCACGACAAATGGTATATCAAGAAATTAAGACCAAAAAATATGACCAATTTAATTATATATTCCATAACATTCCCTGTACCTCTTCCTTTTTCCGAATTTCCAAACTTTCTATTAATATTGGAAACAATAGTAAAAGCATTACAAATCTTGGCTGGGGCAACCCGCGGGCAAATTACACGTCTAATGTGGGGTTCAATAAGCATATTTTGGGTGTAATCTATACTTATTTTCTGGCTTATTGACATTTTTAGGGATCCAGAGTATTACTTCCGTATCGTTTTGGTTTTCAACATACCAATTGTAAACGTGTTGGGGACCAAAATGTCACGGAGGTAACTTGGGTGATCGAAGTGTCAATAATGCCATTATTTCCACTATAAGAACAGCCTCGGTACAAGTCGTATGACTCGTATTCATTGCCTATTTGCCTCTTTCTATACTTGTTTTTAATTCCATATCCATCTTAGATTCTTGGAAAACGATAATCAAAGCTGCTGAAAATGAGTTCCGGGCTCACA
>WJXA01000186.1:0-41732 GCA_014282245.1 Rhododendron simsii | reverse complement strand
TTCACTCTTGGGTATATGGCACCTCTATGGGACGGGGTGAGACCCTGAAGTGGGAGACTCTCAAAAACCAAGGAGGGTAGTCAGGGTGTGACTCCCACGGGACTCCAGGCTGAATCGTAACTCGTTTCTCCGCATTCATGACATGATCGCGCCAATTTTCCCATTGACCATCTGTGTACGCGTAGACCACACTGTACGAATGACTATTAGCGGCTCTACTACCTCGCAACGGGACTAACGGAGGCCCAGGGACCAACTGTACCATGCCGAACTGCCTCAATACTCTATCAGGTAGGTACGGCTCAAGGACGGTCATGGCACGGATGCAGCCCGTGTAAAAAACAACATCTGCGACCACTTCCCTGCAATTTGTGTATGGGTCAAAAATAACCTGCCAAAAAAAAAAAACACGTTACGAAACATATTTCGTTTTTAAAGATAAGTATCCGACTCAAAACGTACTTAAGTTTTTTACTAACCTGACTAGGACGTAGATCGTCTAACATCCCACGGTAGTGGTAAGTGGTCTCCATGGTAGTCTCCCGACGCGACAACCAACGTGCTGCCAGTGGTAGGTCCTCCGTGTAGGTTGGGTCCTTAGCGTGTCGAAACATAGGAAAATGCTCTCGAATCCATGCCTGCATTTTATTACACATAACACATATAATTACTAATGATTAGTTGTTAATGTCTCGTGTTCGTATCTGTGTCGAACACGGTATCGTATCGATGTCTGTATCGTCGTCTCACCTGTAGTTGTCCATGTCCCGTGTCCATATCAGACACGGTGTCGGTCCATGTTCGTATCCAAGTCTCACTCATAGTTGTCAACGTCCCATGTCCGTGTCCAAATTAATGTACAAAATATCATTGATGTACAAAATATAAAAGAATATAACTATGTACCTCCAACAAAGACGTGTAGCCACTCAACTGCTTGCAATTACGTCTGCTTGCTTGTCCAAGTTGTCTGTACAAATGGCCCAACCCTCTTACACCATAAGCATAGTCACGAACCCGTCCTAAGTCCTCCAAAAAGAGTGAGGAACTGAACAGAAACCGTCGTCCCAGTCTTGTCAGCAAATAGAGTGCTGCCAAGGAGATAGAGCAAGTAAGCCAGTGCGCAACAATCAACCCTTTCCTCCGAGTCCCCATCTACCACCACACTAAAAGTTTTCTTCAACCATTCAAACTCAACGCGATTGTTTGTTGTAACTTTATTCTTCGCAACGTCCGCCGCTACACCAAGACACCTTTGTGCCATTGCCAAACACTCCTCCCTCGTCTTCTCCACTACATGTACCGCTAACCCTTCCACTTGAAGACCAACAAGCTGAGGCACGTCATCCCGTGTAATAATCATCTCCCCAAATCGAAAGTGAAAACTATTTGTCTCTGGATGCCACCTCTCCACAAAGGCAGATAGTATTACTTTGTTGCAGTATGAAAAAATAATTTGAGAAAGTGAAAACAACCCAAAACTTCTTACCCTCATAAGTAACCTCTCATCTGCCTCCGCTATTGACCACTTCATCAAATTACGTCCATGTGAGTGCAGTTTTAA
Source organism: Rhododendron simsii (assembly GCA_014282245.1). NCBI lineage: Eukaryota > Viridiplantae > Streptophyta > Magnoliopsida > Ericales > Ericaceae > Rhododendron > Rhododendron simsii. The sequence goes on along the minus strand of WJXA01000186.1, from coordinate 40,168 downwards.
CAATGGTCGCTCCCTACCGTTCCAAATATCAACAGCAACATGGTTCATAAAATCCACTAACAAACCCCGGTCTTGTGGACCAACTGCATCATCATCTACCTCCCCTTGCCTCGCCTGACGCCCTTTCCCTCGTCCTCGTCCTCTCCCCCGTCCTCTAGCTTGTGTCATTTCCTGTATATATTACAAACAATAGTTTAGTCTAATAACTGAATTCTAAATGAAACATAAACGAAAAATTGTAGACTAGTAGTAGTAGTAGTAGTTGAGTGAAATATATTTATCCACTTCAAAGCTAGAAATACAGAATCGTATTTTAACTTTCATGTACCTCGTCATCTTGTTGATCAGACTCACGCTCATTCTCCCGTACAACATGTAGCTCATCCTTATAAATTTCAGCATGCAGCTCATTACTCGACTCATCCTCACGAATTTCAGTATATGGTTCATCCTCCTCTACATTAGCATGTGGCTCATCCTCCCTTACATTATTATGTGGCTCATCCTCCCGTAGATCAGCAGGTGGCTCATCCTCCTCAACCTCCACATCCTTCTCTACCTGAGCATGTTGCTCAACCTCCACATCCTCTTCTACCTCATGATGTACCTCAACCTCTTGCCTCTGCTTTCGTCCTCGTGTTTTGCCTCGTTTACTTTCTAAAGCTAAAACTTGCTCATCCTTCCTCTTCCTTGCAGAACTGGTAGGAGGAACTCGTTTCATTTCCTGTATATTGCAAACAATACCTTAGAACCGTAATTGTCAAAATCATACAATTCACGCAAAAACGATACGAATCTATACATGACTCAAGGTTTATTGCATTTGACTAATATGAAACCACATGCAAAACTTTATTATGTTATATAAGGTTTCATTTTTATAATAGATCCTTAACATCTACATGTACATATCCATTATATTATAGTATTTATTTTCCTACAAGGTGCTAGAGTATACCTGACGATGTTGCTCAACAACCATATCCTCGTCAGCCCCAACCTCTTGCCTCTGCCTTCGTCTCGTGTTTTGCTTCGTTTACTTTCTGAAGCTAAAACTTGCTCAGCTTTCCTCTTCCTTGTAGAAACGGTAGGAGGAACTCGTTTTATTTTCTGTACATTGCAAAGAATACATTTGAACCATAGTTGTCAAAATCATACGATTCACACAATGATATGAATCTATACATGAATCAAGGTTAATCACATTGTTACATTTGACTAATATGAAAGCACATGAATGAGCTAACAATTCAACTTTTATAATTGAGAAAAAGGTAAACTTGCAATGCAATTCGATTTAATATTTGACAACTATGGTTAGAACACTTGAATCAAAGATAGGAGGATCGGATACTAATTTCTAAATAAAGATAAGTAAATCGGATTCTAATAACCAAAATAAAGGGGATTAATCGGACATTAATGTCCGAATGGGATACAAATATTTAGATATTAAAATCCGAATGAGGTAATAAATTTTGGATATTAAATTCTGAATGAGCTAACAATTCATGTAGGGTGATCAAATGAACAGAAGAATCCGTAGGCACATAAACAATTCGACACACTGAGGGCTACATTTTACAAATAATAAAAACAAAATAGAATTAACACAGGATATCTTGTTATGCTATGCATGTTGCAAATGGATCTCTCACTCTTTATCCTATGTCCACAGAAAACTATATCACAACTATTGATGTGACAAAGTAGTTGTTTGCCTATCATGTTTGTGTTTACGGGTCCTGTGCTGCTTTGTTTGGTGGTTGACATGTCAAATATTTCAAGATACTCTAGCATTGGTAGCCTATGCCATGTTGGTGGAAACTACTTAAGAGGAAAATCAGAAACTTTCCGCCTGAAGACAAATATAGGAAACATGGTAGAATCCACCTTCTCTTTCCCACACTAATTCTACACATTGTTGACTTTCTTCATTCCTAAAGGAAAAGTTTCCGTTCTATTTGGAACTATAACTTCTTTTGATGAAGTTGGTATTCTGGAGTCTCTTTACATGTAGGTGGTGGAACATTACAACTTAAAAACAGCATGCATGTGAAAAATTCAATTCGGACACATGATAGAAAGAGACATCATCAGAACGGTCTAGAGTTAGTTGAAAAAATGTTCAATTACGACTTACTACTGAACTGTACAACATTTAGTTTGAAGATGAATTTCTATCATATTGTACATGCTAAAATATGCAACAATCGAAGTTGCTGGATCCTTTTCCCGAAACGAAGTTACGGGAGGTTTCTGAAAGTCTGTTGTATTGTACTAATGAAGGTGTGGTAACTTGGTTTTAGTATACCAAGTTACCAATTGACTACATTAACAACCTTTGGTGACTTGTTTCAGAAACACATAGCCAATTGGACTTTGGTATCAAAACCGAAAGTAATCATTTACTTTCAGAAACTGGTTTTCTTCGCATTTGTGTTAATGGTACTATTTCTAGGAGTGTAATCAAAACAGACTTTTCACTAGATTATTGTGTTACAAATTGGAAGTGTTTCTACGTGTCATGATATTGAGTTATAGTTGTGAAGCCATATCGCATCTTTATAAGCATAATAAAGAGCTACAACGGGTGTGTGAAGCATTGTTCATGCATATTGCATTTTACAAATTTATTAACATGTGTATAGACTATAGAGCTCATCAATTTAGTTTGCTTTTACGATAACATGTCTTACAAAATTGGTTGAAAGAAAAGTTACAACTCTGGCTACAACCAAGGGTGCTAATCGAAATACAGGGGACTAATCGGACTGTAATGTCTGAATGGGGTATAAAGATTTGGATATTAAAATCTGAATGAGACAATAAATTTTGGATATTAATTTTTGAATGATCTAACAATTCGACTTTATAATATTCAACTAGGGGGCTATTCGGAAATTAAAATCCGATTGAATTTTAAATACAATCAATTTCAGATATTAAAATCCGAATAGGGGGCAAACAATCAGACTTTAATATCCGAAACTGTGGAAAATAATCAGACTCTAATGTTCGATCAAATTTGAAATATACGAAAAATAGCGTACTCACTGTGGGTTTCTCAAAAAAAATTCAAACAAAAATTGAAAACAAACTAAACCCGCGTAATAACAAAATTTAAAATTTTACCGATGTTTAACTTCGAAATAGTTGGTGATGCCGGTGTATTGTGCTTTTTTCTCACACCTCCTTCGTCTCAAAGTTGTATTATTATTATGGCGTGGTGAGAGTGGTGGTTGTGGAGAAGAAGAAGAAACGGGAAGAAGAAACGAAAGGAGAAGAAAACGCGGGGGGAGGGGGGGGGGGGGGGGGGGGGGGGGGGGGGGGAGAGAGACGGGAGGTGAGGGGGCGGCAGGAGGGAGAGAGACGGGAGGTGGGGCTGTCGTGTGGGAGTTGGTGGTGGCTGTAATGGGGTGGGAGTTGGAGTTGTCGACTGGAGGAGTGGAGAGGAGAAATAAAACCTAGGTTTGAAAGAAAAGGGAACGTCGAAGAAGAATGGGTTCTGGACTAGGCAGCAGGGCTGTATGTTTTTTTGTACAGAAGGGCAAGAAGGGAAGTTTAGGGATAATTTATTGGCTGTAAGTAGCATTTTCTTATAAGGGGGTGGTTTGTAGATAGCAATTGACTGCGAGTAGCAAGAACTGGGCTACGAATAGCGGCCGCCTTTGAGAAAGAGAGAGAGACGGTCACAGTTCGAGATTGAAAACGAGTGGGGGAGAGAGAGACACCACCACACACAGGAAGCTGCACAGTCGTAGAGTGACGAATAGCCAAATAGGGCTTATTATGATTAGAGCCCTGCTTGGATGGATCCAAATGATGAGTGAAAATAAAAGAGGGGTTAAAAGGGGTGGACCCAAGGTTTTCTTGCTGCTCGGATTCTCCATTCTGCTCCCTCATTTCTTTTCCTCTCTTCTTCATTTTCACTTGTAGGAGGGTTTCACCCGTGAAACTTTAGGGCGGCCCTAGGGGTGCCCAATTTTTATCCGGGTGTAGAGGGGTGAAATTTGGACGAAATCACCCTTGTTTATCATCTTTCCCCAACCTAAAGACTTCTTATTTAGTTTCAGGACTCTCTTAGGATGCTCATTGAAAGGCCTTAGAGCCAAAAATCCATTATGGCTATTTAAGATAAAATGATTAGAAAAATAAGATCTTCGCACCAGTTCAAACGGATTGAAAATCGGAACACTTAATTTTAACTATTTTTTAATATATATATATAAATGGTGGAAAAAAATACGTGTTCCAATTTTCAATCCGTTTGAACCGATGGGAAGATTTTAGTTTTCTGATTATTTTATTCTAAATGATCATAATTAAATTTTTACTCTAGGGCTCTCGTTGATTAGTCCTAAGAAAGTCGTAGAATCAAATATCTTAGGGCTAATTAACGAGAGCCATATAGTCAAAATTTAATTATGACCATTTAGAATAAAATGATCAGAAAATTAAAATCTTTCCACCAGTTCAAACGGATTGAAATTTGGAACACTTAATTTTTGAACTATATTTTTTTACTAATATATAAACTGTCTAAAACGTTTATAGATTAAATGAATTGATTTTACAAAAAAAATGATAAATATGAACCATTAATTAAAAACACGTTTTTAATATAAATTTTTTAGAATAGACATTTTTTAGTTAATTTATTTTTTTATACTTCCAATTGTCCAAAATTGATTAAATATATTGATTTTTGAATTTATATACTTATTTTAATACATAATCAAATTTAACACTGCACATGGGCAATATAGTCATTTGACAGCTTTTCCCATCATCCACCCCTTCTTATCCCCCCTATTCTATAAACCATCCAAACAAAGTCAAATTTTATCCCCCTTTTTAATACCTCATCCAAACCACATAATATTTTATCCTCTCTTCATATTAAATTCGAGGGGAAAAAATTTTCACACCCCTTATTTTATATTCTTGCTCTCTTCTTCTTCTTCTTCTTCTTCTTTTTTTTTTTTTTTGTCTTTAACTGCATAAATTACCGTATAGTCTTTGGATGTGTGAAAAAATATATTGAAAAATTGACAACTTAGTAAATCTATGTAGATAAAAACGAAAAAAATAGTATGAATTACAAAAAGGGAGTAAGAAAATGACTCCCTTAAATTTGAACACCATTAATATGACCCACATGATCGTGGGTTCTCACTACATTTGTTTTTCCAAATTTTGACTGAAATTTATTTTTGCATAAATTTTGTTTAAATTTTCATCATAATTTTGAAATTAATCGTTCGTCCCAATGCGAGAAATAAAAATTTTGGATTTAAAAATATTACTCCCTCCGTCCCTTTTTAATTGTCCTACTTCGTAATTCCAACTTATTAAAAAGACATCATCATTATACCTTTCACATCAACTTTTTCCTCCACTTTCCCTACTTACCCATCATCATTACATTTTTCCTCACTAACTTTTCAAAAAGGAATCTACTTTTAGGGACAAAATAGACAATACACCAATTTTTACCCACTAACTTTATAAAATGGACACTTATTAAGGGACAGCCCAAAATGGAATACTGGACTATTAAAAAGGGATGGAGGGAGTATATAAGATGACACTTTACACCCAAAAAAAATGCCAACTAGTATTTGGCATTTTCCGACTTTAGTGAATTTTTAAATTTCGGTAATAATTTTTTACTTTTTAAACTCTTCTCATTGAGACATGATTAATCTAAAAAATAAAACATGAATTTAACAAAAGTTTTTTAAAAAATGAACAAGAATACCTGTAAAGACCCGTATTTTTCGAAAATTAGTAAAAAGGTTTATTAATGATTATAATGGAGGAAAACATGGGATTGGTTGAGTTTATATGAATTGGGGTGAATGTGGGAAGATTATTTGTGGAGATGTGCATGTGTAATATGTGAATATGTGAGTATAAATATGAATGGGGTGTGTGTAGAGGAGTATTTTTCACTCCTCACCCTCTCTCAATCTCCCGATCTCTCTCCCTCTCTCGGTTCTCTTCTCTCTCTCTCACACTCTCACTCAAAAATCCCACTCCAAGTTTAAAACCCACCAAGATCCATCACCAAAATCATCTTCCTCGCGGGCTCTCGACCTTGGGTTTCGTTGGAGCAAGCTCGAAGAGGAGTAATTTCGGAGGATTTTGAATTCCATGGCTAGGGCTCGATCAATCTCGTTGGGTTTCGCTCTCGAAGTCGAGGTAGGGAAGTCTTACTCTCTCTACATATTTATGAGTGGGTTGTGTGCCAAAAATCGGGTTCCAAATGGTTGAATTCGAAGTTATGTTCGTTGTTGATTTTTCTGCAAATCGTGCGCTGTAACGCAGTGGTACCGATACCTTGTTTTTGTGGTACCGATACCTTGTTTTTGATGTACCAATACCTTGTTTCTGATTGCTCTATGGATTGTCATGGTACCGGTACCTACTTTTTGAGGTATTGGTACCAATGACTTAGAAAACTGTTTTTGAACTTCATTGATTATCTGTCGATTGTGTTGATCCCCGATCACTTCTAACACTCTCCAATCACATTCTAATCATGTCTAAACTTGATTGCTCGCGTTCCAATGATTCGTTGCTCATCCCCACTCCTTTGGCTCTCGTTATGACAACGAAATGTGTCAAACTTAGTGAATATAATACTTGTGCGTTTGTCTATGCATTCGGGTTGTTAGGTGAGTATTGTGGCATGTGTTATGAATGTTTTGGATTTGAACGATAGAACGAAACGAAACGAAGAACGATAGAACGAAACGAAGAAAGCCACGGAACCACTATAACGTGGGATTCCGGAAACGGGATGCACGGGGTCCCAAATGCTCGGAAGTGCACAAGAAAGCCACGGATCCCCCGAATGGTGTGATGCTGGAATGAATTCGGGATGCACGAGGTCCCAAATGCTCGGAAAGAAAATCGGGAACATTTGCTTATAATGAAAATGGAGAATTTAGAGTTTATTAAGTGACGTGAATACGAATGGTGTTGATTATCAAGTATCATCTTCTTGCTCTTGTCCACGTGGGAAACTTTCTTTTATCAATATTCATCTTGGTGCATTGTCCATCTCATATGTATATAGTTTGAGCAAAGATTTCTTTACTGGGCTAGTGTAACTCAACCTATTATTATTTTCAGGTACACCTCAAGGGCATTGATTTGGAGTGCTTGACGTGCATATGACTCCATTCTTTTGAAAGCTAACACCGAGGAATTACTTTGACATCTTTGTAAAATCCTTTTGAGAGATGTAATTGTAATTTTGAGCTAATCTTTTGATTTGCTAAATCATGTAATCTCTAAACTTGCTGTCTTTTGTTTAACTATGAAACTTGGGGCCGGAGTGCCATTATTGTAAACTTGAATGATGTTTGTACTTTGAATGGATTATGGGAAAACTTTTGGGATATTATGTCATATCTTAGAGATAATTTTCCTTATGAAAGATTATTATTATTATGTTGAAAATTCAGGGCGTGACAATACCAAAATGAATAAATAAACAAAACATATAGCATGAGATTTTCTACGTATATCTGTGTGTTTTATTTTTTCTATCCCTCTTCCCAAAGCCAGCCCTGAGCTTACTTGCGTTGCAACCGCTTTAGACCTCCAAAAAAAATTGAATTTCAGGAGGCTCTTCTACTTTTTTACCCCTTACAACAGTCTAACAAAAGGTCTCATTTTTTATTTTTGCTTTAAACCCTTGAAAAGTCAAGGTCGGCTTTGCCTCTTCCACTCCCTTTTCTCTTACTCCCTCCGTCCCTTTTTAAATGTCCTACTTCGTAATTCCAATTTATTAAAAAGACATCATCATTATACCTTTCACATCAACTTTTTCATCTACTTTCCCTACTTACCCATCATCATTACACTTTTACTTATTAACTTTTCAAATAGGAATCTACTTTTAGGGACAAAATAAACAATGCACCCACTTTTACCCACTAACTTTACAAAATGGACACTTATTAAGGGACAGCCCAAAATGGAATACCGGACTATAAAATAGGGACGGAGGGAGTATTTGTTTTCTGAGACGATAGTATCCCAATATCCTTAGTGTTTTTGATTTGTTGTGAATCGAGCATGCAGTTCGGATTTCCCAACAAGTATGGCTTTTCAAACTAGTCAAGCAAGTTTGTCCGTAGAAAATGGTAGAGATTGATCTTGGGAATGATATTTACACTCCAAAAATTGATGCAGGCACTCCAAAATCAGTGTATCTTCAAAGCCACTTTTTTTTTGAAGTGCATGCATTAATTTTTGGAGTGCCAATATTATTTTCCTTGATCTTATGTTCCCCTAAAATAGCCTCAAAAGTAAATGAAAACTTCAACGGCCAGTTTGGATGCAGCTAAAGCTCCCCTTCGTAACTCATCTGGATGATAAGGCTGTGTGAATCGACAGGTTTGACTGGGTTTGGAACTTTGGATGCAGATTGTCACCCTCCATAACTCATTCCCCTCCATGTTTCTTTCTTCGGTTTGGAGAGATTATTTTTGGATGGGATTTGAGGTGGGCATAATTAATCTCGCTTTATCCTCCTGGATTTTGACCATTTTATCCCTCCTCATCCCCCTCCCCAACGGCGCTCTCTCTCTCTCTACTAATAACAGAGACAGTGAAGAAGAAGAAGAACAACAAAAACAACAAATTACCACCCCCACCACAAAACACACACATGCACAACATGAATGTATATGTAGAGAGAGAGAGAGGCGTACTTGTTCTTCTTGTGGAACGATCATATTTTTTGGGAGGGATACTGTGGGAGAGGGAGGGACGATCGGATTTGGTAGGAGAGATTTTGTGAGAGAGAGGGAAGATCGAATTTTGTGGGTTCTTCTTGTACGTTTCTCTCTCTCTCTCTCTCTCTCTCAAATGACTGCACAAGGACAAAAGAGTCATTTAATAATTTTTTACATCATTCAACCTTTTTTATTTCCTCATTTTATCTTTCATCCATATCAAGTACTATTTATCCACCTCCATAAAAAGTCGTATCAATGTGGGTCCACCCTCTCTAACTAATCCCCCTTATTAACTTATCTCCCTCCATAAATATTCTCCAAAAGCTATACCCACATCCAATTAGACCGTTGAGGGGTAACTTACAAGTTGTTTCTTGAAATTCTAAATAACATTTTAGGTGCTCAAACAAATGTTTAAAGATATATCCATATACAGGCGCTTCTAATGAGGGCGTCCTTATTTCGTTATTTGCGAACTTCTGTTGTTAGTCATTGGATTGTGTTTTGAATGGTTCGGATGTGTGGAAGGTTTATGACCGGTCACAATCAACTTTTTCCCAGAAAATAAAATTTGAAACATTCAAAACACGATCCAACGGCCAGCAGTCAGGTCCGTATTTAACGAAAATAAGAGCGCCCTTATTGGAAGCGCCATGTCTCTATATATATTTCCGATTGACCAAAAACAAAAGATATATATCTATATAAATATTCCTATGGAGAGATTAGGCTAAATTTTGAAAATTTATAGATCAACGTAATTGTAGTGAGATACATGCTCGATTAGTCATTAGCTGGATTTGGGGATCCTATAGGGCGGGGTTGCTCACGCCAATCATCCATCTTGACAATCAATTGTCTAGATTTAAAACATACTTTTTCGGAATTGTGTCTTTTTACTTCCCGAATCAGTTGTTGAGCAGTAAGGGTTTTGGGCTCCCTGAATATTCTGGATTGCAGCATTACATTTCAGAGCCTTCAGTTTACAAGGATTATTAAACCCCAGAATTACTCTCACGTTTTTTTTTTGCATTGTGGCTAAATTAAAAGGGCACTCTGAACTGATTGCCTTGTAACTGATGTCGTAAGGCTGGGGAGTAACTTTCATAGGTGTGAGTTTAATTTTGTGAAGCGTGGAGTTAATGGTGTGGCACATTGTGTGGCTAGTAATAGTGGGGGCTCTAAGAATTTTCGTCAGGGTATTCATTTGATGGCGGCGCCAGAAAGTCGAAGTAAGGTTTCTTTGATTCTACGTGTTCAGTGAATGTCAAATTGATAGATGATGGGTAACAAAGAAAGTAACGCTGAATACGGGTTTTTAACTTTTTTTTGCGGCGGCTTGGGTGTTCATTTGTAGCGTATAAATTACGTTAAAATTGCATTATGCCTGACTAAAAATATGTACACATATGTATATACAACTCCATGCCTAGGGTGTTCAATTGACAACCCAGGGCATTATATGGAGCCGCCAGTGGCAAGTAAGGGTGTTTTGGAGGTGTAGGTGTTTCTACTTGGGAAGCCTACTCGCGTTGAATGGTTGGCCTCTCCTCTTTTTGAGGATGGCAGCTTTTACTATGAATGGTTACTTCACTCACAACTAAACAATTTTTTCACACATATTTAGAAAAAAAAAATTCACTACCATGAATAATTTAACATTTCTCAACTTATTCATTACAGGAAACACTAAACAACTTTTCAACCACAAATAAAAATTTATAAATTTTTCACTACCGAAAACAACCCCTGATTGCCTTGCAGTTGCAGCTAAAGATGCTCCACCTCTGCTTAAATTGTCACATTTATTAGATTGTTAACCACCAACTCATCACTATTAAAGAGATGGGCAACTTAGTAATTATACCTTCAATATGCTCCCTCACGTATAACCAAGCTCGATCTCCTCCATAAGCGGCCTAAACACATGTAAATATTTTTAACATTCGGTAGGCGGTGAGATTCGAACACAGAATCTATTACCTGTTCTGATACCATATTAGCCTGGTAATCACCAATTCATCTAAAAGTTTAAGCTATCAATTAAAGAGGGGCAGCTTATTATTTATACCTTCAATAACCTTCACGTCGGTATCGACACATCTTGGAACAATCCAATCCAGAGCCGTTCTTTTGATTATGTTCAGTTCCTACTCTATTTCCTCCTTGTTGATCCAGTGAGATTGAGTTCACCATAATTTGAATATCGGGCAAAATCCATTTTGACCTCTTGTGGTTATCGTCATATGCGAATGTCCCTCTCATAGTTCAAAACTGACCACATAATCAACCTGTGGTTTTGAAAAATGCGGATAGACCCCATACCGTCATGTTTTTCATCCATATTAATAGAGGTATATCTCACACACCTCTAGAATGTAATTTGAGTCGTTCATAATGTATTAAATAAAGAATAGAGTGTCTCTGTAAAAAATCATCTCGATTAGATATCAATTACCCAGTGATCTAATTTTTAGTAAATTCAAATTTAAATTTTTAATTTCATAACAAAATTGATTCGACCATGAGCTTTTTTAATGTTTGATTGACTTGAATTTTGTCATAGATGCAGTTCTCGTCAAAATTTACAATATCAACGGTTTGGATTCAATTTTTGGTATAGGGGATGGTATGGTTAGATTTAAAAAAGAAGAAGAATCAAGGGACATGAGATGATGGTATATCGGTTTTTTAATGTTGTGTTCGTTAATATGGATAGAAAACATGACGGTAGGGGGTCTATCGCACATTTTCAAAATTACACGTAGGTTATATGGTCAGTTTTGAACCATGATGGGGTATCCACACATGACAATAACCATAGAGGGTCAAAGTGGACTTTGTCCTTTGAATATTGTATCATATTGATACATAGCATTTGTTTTTGGGTAGTAATAACGTCAAAACCGTTTTTATTGATGCCAAAATTTCAATGCATAAAAATCTTGTACATTGCACGTGGTTCAAGTCTTTTGTGCACTAGAGTTTTGTTACCAACAAAAACAGTTTGGCACCAACAAAAGCAGTTTTGGCATTATCATTTCTCTTGTTTTTTTAACAAATCTGGTACCCTAGAACAGCAGTTTGTTTCGGCTCAAATATCACTCAATGGGCACCGTGCGGTATCGAATTATTTTTAATTTAATTTTTTAGAGTGAAATGTATACATTATGCTACGTTTTTGTGATGTAAGAAATAACTGTAAGGAAAGTGCTACACTATACACATTTTACTTGGGTGTGTATCATATGCACCATCGTTGAAACACACTAAAATGTTATAATTCCCAAAATGTTATGAATCTATTGCTAAAAAATTACGAATCATAATGATGAAAAGTTACGAATTTTTAGAATAAAAGTTACGATACGAAATAAAATGTTATGAATGACAGGTCCTACAAGTAATTTTTTATGAGGTGAGATAATATGAACCACAAAATAGGTGCATATAATACACACCTTAAAAGGATATGTATTGAAGACTTTCCTAACTTGTAATAGCCAAAACATTTGAAATGGTACCTGCTACTACTGTATCATTGGCACCGGTATGCAGCTAGCTATCCGTGCTCTGGTAAGGGACCCACAAAGGTTCATAAGGGACCATAAACTTTTCCATCCGCGTAATCCGCGTGTGGAATCTTCACCTAAACTAAATTCTCAAACGCTCAAAATTTAAGGGACCATAAAGGTTCATAAGCAATGATCAAAAAAAATAAATAAATAAAGGTTCATAAGCACAAAGCTTGAATTTCCGTTTGACCGAAAAAAATACGCACAAAGCTCGGAAGTAGATTAGAAAGTCTACCCATACAGATTTTATGCGCAATGATTGTGCAAAGATCACAGTGTGGAGCTCGCTTTTGATCTTGTACAAACAATTCAAGTTGTTTATTAAATATAAAATATTTTTTGGAAGGCTCTTAAAAAAAGAAATCAACTTAATTCAATACCTATAGGCGCTCGATTCAATCATTTAATTTTTCAGAATTCTGAAATTTAAATAAAAAGTTAGATGGTTGGATCGAGCACCTATAGCATCTGGCTTATTTTTGTCTTTATTCAAAAAAAATTAAATTTCGATCGTAATTTTTTATTTTTTATGCTGTAGTATATATAATTAAACATGAAAATGATCTTCTTTTACTATGTCAACCAAGAATTTGGATCTCGTATCATATTGATACATAACATTTTTTTTTTTTAACGAATTTGGTCCCCTAGAACTGCAGTTTGTTTCGGCTCAAATATCACTCGATACCGTGCGGTATCGAATTATTTTTAATTTCCTTTTTTGAGATAAATGTATATGGAACATTTTTGTCATGTAAGAAATCACTGTAATAGCCCCATGTTTGAAATGGTACCCGGTGCTCTGGCCAGTGTAGTATTCATAACTTTGATGTAAAAATAGTTATTGATAACGCTTACTATGGTTTTATAAGAATGTGGTGAATTGTTTTAAAAGTCTTAATAATGAATTATTTTTACCAATTAGATTATACGGATAAAAAATAACTTTGAATTATCCAATTTTTTTTCTAATATGGTAGACAATAATTTTTTTAATTTTATATGCTAATTTTTTGTTTCTTCTCTAACCATAATCAACACAATGCTGCAACGGAAACAGATCATAGACACTGATTGTACGTGTCGACGGTATGCGGGGCCACTCTGGTCATCGCATGAATGATCCGAGCAGTTCAATAATTTAAAAAAATAAATTCGAGTGGGCCGATGAAAAATCAGCTCAATCCAATATATGTAGGTGCTCGATCCAATCTATCCATTTTTCATCAAATCTTCCCATTTTTTCGATTTTTCAAAAATGGGGAGATTGGATTGAGCACCTTCACATATCAGATTGAGCTAATTTTTTACGGGTCCACTAGGTTTTTTTAAAATTATTGAATGGCTTGGATCATTCTTGCAGGCCCAAAGTGGGCCCCGCATGCCGTCGGTACGCATGGTCGATTTCCGCTAGTCGGTTTCCTTATACTTTTCGAACCATAATACTGGGGGATAATAGTGAAAGTTTGTGCGTGCATATGAATCCCCCAATTGGAGTATAGACTTCAACAAGTTTATCAAGATTAGGATGGGAAGGGTCATCTTGTGTTCTACACTGGTTTTTGGATATGGACGGCTAGATTTAAGTCAAACATGCATCCAACGGCTAAAAAATCTTAGAATACTTAAACGGTAACCCTTTTAAGGTACCAAATACATTAAAACCGATAAATTATCCAATGTCTCACATTAAGCATGAATTTGAATCACACATGTGGACATGTACTTTACACCCATGTGTGATCAAGATCCGTACTAAATCTTGTTTTAGGGGCATTGAATATCTTCTCCTTGAAACATCTTTAAGGTACAACAAAATCTTGGAAATTTAGGCTGAGTTTTGGTAAGATTTTTGGGGCCGACCTTTTAGGTTTTTGAACTTTATCTTGGATATTTCCAAAATTATTTGGGTAAAAGTCTTATTTTTTTTACTTTTCAATTCGTCTTCACGAGACAAATCTCAATAATCTACAAAAGTTATACGCAAAACTAACAAACGCGAATTTTTTTGAATAAAAATAAAACAAGAAAAAAAATCAAGAATCAGATAAAACTGTAACCTTAACCTTTATTTGGCCAATTTAACTGTATTAGAGCAATGTTTCATTTTCACGATTGGAGTGGATATCTTTGAACACTTCCAGAAAGGGTTCGTGGCCAAACTTTACTCAAATTCTCAACTTTTTAAAATAAGGGACCATAAAGCCTCTTTGCTAAAGGTTCATAAACACAAAGCCCGGGAGCTTAATTTAATAAATCAATTGTGCTGGAACCACAAAAATTTGCATACACAAATGCAGAAACTCACTCACATTGAGTGTGGGAGCCGCATACACTGCATACACATTTAATTTGTATGCGAAACCCCACACTCAATATGGGTGAGTTTGTGCATTTGTATGTGCAAGTATTTGTGGTTCTATTGTTAATAAATTTCCTTCCCACTCTCCTTTGTGACTCCACTTCTCTCTCTCTCCCCTCCAACGTCGATCTGTCGTCTACAGCATCGCCACCATTAATTCCTTTATCGGAGACGAAGAAGGAAACGACACCATCCTCTCTGGCTTCTCTACTGTTTCTTTCAAAACCAACTCCATTCTCTCTCCCCGACTAAGTTCGAGTCTCTATGCCTCACCACCACCATCGAGGCCGACGCCCTCCTCGACGCCACCATTTGAACAGTTGATACTAAATACTAAGAGAAAAACTTATTTACAGAGCTTTTTCGTAAAGAAAGTTTACGGAGCTCAATCTCAACCGTCTAAAAGTGTATTTGATAATCCAGATTGAAAATACTCCCTCCGTCCGGATTTAATAGTCCTTTTTGGGAGTTTGTGTCATTTTTCAATCGATTATATCTTCCAATTTATAATGTTTTACGTGATTTCGAATATATTGTATTATAGAACTAATCGAGATCTATCAAATAAGATCCATATTCGATATGAAATTCATTACGGATTCTAAAATATAATCCGTTTTTTAGCCGGTTAGAATAGAACTAGGGACAATTAAATCCGGACGGAGGGAGTAATTTATTACCGTAACTATTAGATTATCTGTTAGCGAAAATATGCTGCTTTGTTCGGTTGCCTTTTCATTTTCGTTTTAGTTTTGAAAACCAATCATTACCCTACTTTTTTTCCCAATCGTTACCCTATTTTTTCAATTATTTCTTTCTCATCTCTCTCTATTTCTCTCCAATCATTACCCCTATTTTCAATCATTACTCTATTTCTCTCTCCACCCACAACCAAAACTAAACTAAACTAAACTCCCAACCAAACACTACCGTTATTTTTAATCTGGGCCTTTGTAAAGAGTATCTCTCAAATTATAAAATAGTAGGACTCTTAAAAATGAGGGACCACAAAGGCTCTTTGCAAAAGGTTCATAAACTTTTAAATAAATTTTCTTCCCCCCTCTCTCGCTCTCTCTCTCTGACTCCACTTCCATCTCTCTCTCTCCCCTCCCAACAAAGCCGGACGACCCCAAGTCAAGAAATCAAAGAGAATCGCAGACGACACACGGTGCCCACACTTCCCGGGCCCGAATTTGTAAGTTTGGAAAGGTTTAAATTGCCGTGGATGCTGAAATTGTGTATATATATACTGTATTTATTTAGATGAGTCGTAATTATATCTTCACCATAGATGCTTATCCTGTGAATATCTATCAAACGGCAGTTGTTTTTACATCTTCATAGTACTAATATCAGTTTGTGGTGATCCCTCGTTTGATCCTTTCTTTGATAGCTATAACATGTATAAATTACTGAAACATATACTATACGGTAGAGTTAACGCGGCGGTTTTCCTAATTCTTGGAAAAATAAACGTGTTTGCGTGTCCCTATTCTGCGTCCTGTGTCCCTTTTGGTGCTTCTTAGTTGGAGAACTATACTATCTTCCACACTTGGTGTCTACTAGTCTTTTTTTGCTGCTTTGCTAGCTTGATTGATTCGGATGTTTCCAATTAGAAATTCACTCTTTTAAGTTTTTTTGGGGGAAAAAAAAAACCGACTAGGCAATTCTCTAGATTGCCCAATAGGACTCTACTTCTCTAGCTAGATTGCCCAATCTAAAATTTCTTCTGGGGTTCATAATTTTTCGTGGCTGAGGTCTCTTTTAATACAGAGGAAATAGAATTTTGCAAGGATTCTTGACTTCAACGACTATGGAATCACTTGTTAATTACTCACATGTTCAGTTGTTAGCTTCCAGCGAATCCAGCCTCGTGGGAAAACCGTAAATTTATGTTTAAAGAATGCACTTCTGTCACTACCTTTTTTTCTTTTCGTTATTTGGTTTCTCAGTCGACTCTGATTGACTCAAGTGGCATCTCTTAAATACATATACAGGGTGCCTTGATTCTTGCCAGAGAGCGGTGGTCTTTTGGTGCTTGAGTCCTTGGTCTTTTCTTGAGCTTTTTTCGATGGCTACTATAAATTCCCATGAAGCATCTCCTTCGACAACTTCTCGACGGAGTTATGAGGCTTATTTGAGCTTCAGGGGCTTAGACTCTTCCGCACTCAAAGGATTCTTTTTACTCTCCGGTGCTTCGATGAGAAACGGATTGCGCACCTTTGGAGATGATGATGAGCCAGAAAGAAGAGAAGACATCATGCCCAAACTCGAAAAGGCCATTGAAGGGTTGAGGGTTTCTATAATTGTCCTCTCAAAGAACTCCGCATCCTCATGGAGGTGCCTTGAGGAACTTGTGATGATCCTCAAATGCAGGTCTTCAGGACATTTAGTTCTCCCTGTCTTGTTTGAGGTGGATCAATCTGAATTGAGGACGCAAACTGACAGGTTGAAAGAGGCATTTCTGAGGCATGAAAGGGGAATTGAAATGGAAATGGGTGAACAAAAAGAATATTTGAAGGGCAGGGTGCAAGAACGGTCGGTGGCGCTCAAAGAAGTTGCAAAGTTAGAAGGGTTTCAGCTCTTACAAAGTCTTCTTGAGGCGTAAGCATCTCCAACTCTACTCATTATTTTACCTAGCAAAAAGTACAAAAAAATATAATATTTATTTGCTTATTCACTTTTTCATCTATGTTTACCAACCGTACTCTCTATTCTTGCTCTCCATCCAAATGAATATTTATTTTTTGAACATCTCCCATAGAATTGAGTCAAAAATGTAAATATAATGAGAGAGAAAGAGAGTAAAGAGTCTCCTGAGGGAAAATTATAAAATGTGAAGTAAAGAGCCCCTTGTATCACTCAAAATGGATTTTGGGTAGCTACTATAGCCAAGAGGTCTCAAGTAGAGAGCCAGTTGGAGATGCTCTCCTCCCAACTCCTTTCTCTGAGTAACTTGCACCTCTAGCGTTAGTTTTCAGGTATTTTTTAGATGAGTAAATTCATCAAAGGGACTTTTGGAATGAGTTTACCTTTTTTCCTTCCTATACAAAAATGTTATTCACCCTCCATTTCATCTTTTTTTTTTTTTGGCCTCTATTTGTCAGAAAACAGAGTTGAATTTATTTGGTTAAATTCCCTACTTGTCCTCTCAATGTGACCCTCAAGCTTCTACTTGTAGTATTTAAGCTCTCGAACTCTCATATTTATGTCAATGCAGACCAACATATTGGTAGAGATTGGAAAATAATCAAGGGCTTTCTAATTGAGCTGATTTTAGGGTTTCAAAAGAAAGCTCTTGAAATTGTCACCTATGAAGCACTGATATGCTAGTGAATCGCCATGCCCGTGTCAAACATGGACATGGGTGGGGATATGGTAGGCGTCAATCTCTAGTCTTTAAAACCTCAAAGTTTTTACATATCCATCCCAATAAGTTATCCCACATAAGTATTCATTCTGCCCACTTTTAGTGATTATGTTTTCAACATTCTAATGGGTGTCTTTCCCTTTTTAATGATATATGTATGTATAGTTATATTTGTTTCCTATCTTGGTGGGATTTGATTTTTAATGATACTTAATAGGTGATTTCAAAATGGAAGGAATGCACAATATTATATTAGGGAATTCAAAAAAAAAAAGAATAATTGGGGAAGAAAAAAAGAGATAAACTTCCAAAACAATCATAATTCATGATTTCAATCCCAAAAATCTATACCATGAGTTCAGAAATACACCATGATTTAATTAGGAAAAAAACCAATCATGATTTCATGAATAAATTACCATGATCATAAAAATACAAATTTGAGCCATGATTTAATGAACCAAGAGGAGTACACCATGATTTCAGGAATGCATCATGATCAAGCCACAACCGCTCATCCTTCGCCATCACCTTCACCTCCACCTCCACCTCCATCTCTTTCCCGCCGCATCTGCTCTCCTCCTCCTCCACCATGAGTGATGGAATACATCATGAAATATGCTTTAATACACCACGACGAAATACACCATGAAATGAAATGCACCATGAAATCTACTTTGATAGAATACATCATGTAATCTGCTTGATAGAATACACCATGAAATTTGCTAGATAGAATATACCATGAAATCTGCTTGATAAACAAAATACACCATGAAAAAAGAAATACACCATGAAATCTGCTTGGAAAACGAACATGACTTATTTAACTTCCACATCCAGTCTGTGTATATACAAAGAAAAACAAACTAAGATCCGCTCCAATCTCATTTCAATAGCAAGGAAAAAATGCAAAAATAGTTCGAAAGATAGACCGTTACAAGGCTTTGAGAAGATCTCGAACCAACTTATCACCAACTTTTTGATCACCCGTTCAAAATGAAGACGTCGCAGGGGATGCGACGCACGCCTTTTTGCTCATGACCGTACTCTTGGGCCAATCAACCCAATCTTATGAACGCTTTCCCTGTAAACTTCCTGAAGAGAATGTTTCAACAAGCCAATCGACTCTTCCTGTAAATTCTCTTCCGTTGCACTGAAAAAAAGTAATTCCTGTAAATTGATCGGAAGGTGGGCTTTGGGTCATGAGAGCGAGAGAAAGACGATTTGCTTGGTGATGGTGGCTGGACCATGGAAGGAATAAGATGTGGATGGAGCAAATCTCCATGGGTGATAGTATCTGTTTTCAAAAATTTTGAAATAGATATGGAAAGCGTGATTTTAGGGATTCGGTAGGTGTAGATTTTCATAAATTATGGCAAGGGACCTCCGAAGTTATTTTTCAGTCCCAAAAATCATTGCCTATATAGGCTCCTAAAAAACAAATAAATCCCATGAATATAGTCGTACAAGAGTGAGAGGGTTTTTTAAAATTAGAGGATGAAAACATAACCTGGGAAACTGACCGGGATGAAAGCATACGTCGGTTAAGGTCCGAGGATGAATATTTAAGTCTCCCAAAAAACTTTATGTGTAGTGTCAAATTATAAAACTTAGAATGTAAAAGGCCAAAATTGAGATACAAATATTTGACCTGAAAAATCCTCGTTTATGTTGATAGAGTAAAAGTCTAAGAATTGCAAACAATAGTACTAGATTAGGTTGTTCTGGATACAACTTCCTGTAACAAAAACAACGTAATACTCTTAGACATATATTCCCTTGACGTGTACCCATTGTGTTCGTGTCCTTATTTTCTTAGAATTGTTGTGTCATGTGTTTGTATCCATTTTAGATGTGCTCGTGTCCCCGGCGTGTCCACGTATCCGACATGTCAATGATTTTTTTTCTTGTGCCTAAGCGGTGACACGGGGAGGCCACATTACAACATGCGTGGTAGGGACATGGTCGGGGTCAATTTCTAATTTGTAAAACTTATTTTGGGGATTGTATTACTATACTTGGAAAATAAAAGCCAAAATTTTGAGCGGAAAACATTTCAGACTTTTCAGCATGATAAAACTATCGTTTGAATTAATAGAAAAATAAATGAATTGCAAATTAGAATCCTAGTTTATGTTTAACTGTTTTGTATACTACCTCGTATAAAAAAAAAAAATCTAAGTGTACTAGAACAGTAGAGATGGATTTATCTTTTTTGTGATGTTCCCTTCAACTGTCCTTGTTCCCAGTTTTCTAGAATTTGTCGTGCTTTGTGTCCTTTATGTGTATGTGTGCTTGTGGCTATTTGATAAAGCTGAAAGCTAAAACAATAAGTGCTAAAAACTGAATACTAAAGCTGAAAACTGAAAACCTGTTTGATAAAAATCTCAAGAGCTAAATTAAAACAATTATTTTGATATGAAGATAAATAAATTTTGCGTAAATTATTTGTGATTGGTCTCTTTTACTTTTTTCAATGGATGTCATGTGTTTATAGTTGTGGTGGTGGAGAGATGGTGATAATCGCGGTAGTGGTGGCGGTGATGGTTGTAGCGAATGTGGTGTTGTGGTGGTTGTAACGGAGGTCTGTGGTGGAAGTTTAGTGAGGGTGGTGGTGGAGAAACAGCAGTGGTGGAGAGCGGTGTAGGTGATGATAATAGTGAGCGGCGGTGTAGTCGTAGTTGTGAATAAGTGTGGTGAATGTAGTGGTGGGACATGATGGAGAGACAGTGATGGTTGGACGTGGTGGTGGTGTTGGAGAGATGACTATGGTCGTGGTCGTGGTCGTGATAGTGGTGGTGGTGGGAGTAATTATAGCGATCGTGGAGTGGTGATGGTGGTGGTGACGATGGAGTAATGGTGGTGATGGAGGCGGTGGCATGGTGGTGGTGGCAGTAGTAGTGGTGGTAATAGTAGCGGTTGTGGTGACGGCAGTGGCATGGTTGTGGTGGTGGTAGTAGTGGCGATAGTGGTGGTAATAGTCGCGGTGCTGGTGGTGTGGCAGTGGAGTGGTGATGGTGGTAGCAACGATGGAGGAATAGTGGTGGTGGTGGTAGTGGTGACGATGGCATGGTGGTGGAGGTGGTGGTGATGGTGGTGGTGGTAGTGCGGGGGTGGACTAATGATGACGGTGGCAACGATGGAGTAGTGGTGACAGTAGTGACATTGGTGGCGATAATGGTACTGTTGGTGTGGTGATGACGATGGAATGATGGTTGTTGTTGTGGAGGTGATGCCGGTGGCATGGCAGCGGTGGTGGAATGGGGGTGGTGGTGATTGCGGTGCCCGTGGACGGTGCTGGTGAAGGAATGGGTAATATACAAGTACTGACAAATTTAGTCTAAATTAAGTAGGTGTCTGGCTACTTTAATTGTTATAACTTTTTAAGCTTACATTGTAAGTGGCACTTAAATATGATGAACTATGGTTATCAAACCAACTTCTTACTTAATGTATTCCGTTTTAAGTGTTGAATTGGGTTATAGAACAACCCCTGTCACTTATATTCTATCTCGATTGTTTTCCTTGCACCGGATGATCATTTCCTTGATAAACCGTTACGTACACTGCTCAATTGATAAGTACTCGATAGTTTGGCATTCATCTTTTAATACGCACTCGACAGAATTAAGTGCAGACTTTGGTCACATTGCAAGTTTGCAAATTGCAACCATAGCAAGTTGGAGAGACTAATTTTTAATTTTTTTTAAACATGCTCCTCTTTTTTAAGCTAGTTGTAATAAGCATGTAGTTGTTGAGTGCAAATGTCAACAATCTTACTGGAAAGTTGGTCTCCTTATCAATAACTCAAATCGGGAATAGAATTGGATGACGAATGATATAGACATAGTATGCTTACAAAATTATGATTGTGAGACCACAATTTTTCATTCGAGACTCGTCTGATTGATTAAAAAGTGGCAATTGCTTATATTGATCATTTTGCTCATCATTGCTAATGACTTTGTAACTTATTTCATTTCTTCCCTTGGCCTTCCCATGTGAAAGCGAGATTATCCAAGGTGTATGCTTCAGAATAACTGAATTTTTCGCTACAAAGAACCGAGCACACCCTGGCAGACAAGATCGGTGTGACTTTAGTTGGTTTCGTCTTGAGGAAAAGAGGGGAAAACGAAACAGGGAAGAGATATCTTCCCCTGTGTTTAGTTTTGATGTTCTCCAACAGCATTTTGGCAATAAGCGTGAAGATGTTGCGAAGAGCCTTGGTGGTAAGTTATTGCTTGCTATTTGTCTCTTGTTTTCAACTTGCTCACTCTGCAAAGAGAGCTAACAATAGACGGTTTTTTATGTTTATTCTTGTTGATGCAGTTAGCGTATCCACTCTTAAGCGCCACTGTAGGTATCATGGCATTCCTCGGTGGCCAAACCAGATAAGAAACAATGGTAATTCCTCCCTCTCGTCCTTATTTGCTTGTTTGGATTGTTACAAGGAGAGAAATGGATAGAAACCATAATCCAATTTTGGATTATTTCCAAAAGTTTGAGCCACATAAAGTGAACGGGAGTAATAATTACAAATTTGGTCCCTAATCTTCGTATATAACAAAATGTTTCAGTTTCTATGATTCACATAATATAACCTTCTTTCTTTTTCTTTCTATCATGTATCCTTCCCTAACAAGAGGCAAGGATGGATCAACTTTTTCCCCTTATTTTCTCTCCTAAATTATGCCAGTTAAAGAATGCTACAACTATCCTTTTCATGTCTTCTAATCTATTATCTTTTCAGCCTAATTTTTCCTTTTCTTTTCTCCAAACAGTCTGGAGACTTCATAATCCACATGGAGAAAAGAATCTAGGGCTACAAACGAACCGAGCTTGTCGCGAGCAGCTTGTGGTGGCTTGGCTTTACTAGTTTAGTAATCGACTGAGCTAGAGCTCGACTTTTAGGCTCATTTACTAAGCAAGCCGAGCTCAACACTCAAAAGCTTAGCTCAGCTCTTTTTATAGGCTCGGTTCATTAAGAAAATTAGCTAGGCTCGGCTCGTTAGCTCGAGCTTGAGTTTTTAGCTTGTTTAATTTGTTCAAGCTCGGCCCGGCTCGTTAATTTGCAGCCCTAAAAGAATCCATCACCCACGTTCAATACCCTATCTACTAATGCCAGATCACGATGGAATATGAAAGTGGTGGTCGATATTCGGAGCCAAATGAATATCTACCAGATCCTTTTGAATGTTGAAATATGGTAAGCTTGATTTACAGGTGATAAACATGCTCAAGGATTTGCTGAGGATTTGGATCAGACTAAGAGATTTGTCAAAGATTGAATAGTTAAGATTTGAAAGTCCAAATTGGTAGGCACACAAGTGATTTCAAGGATTTGGTTTTTGTTTGTTTTAGAGCTTGGATCACACACACACACACACACACACACTAGGGGTGTTTTTTTAGATCTCCCTGGAATGGCCCCGATATTTATGTATGTGTGTGTAAGTCGTATTGTAAAAGTGTGGAAGAGTGAGGAGAAAGAGAAAGAGAGGGTGAGGACGTGGGAGCAACCCCAGACGGGGGTTCCCCATAAGCTATGTATTTGTGCTTTGTTATAAACCAATAGATTAGAGTTTGTCTAGTGCGTGAGTTTGTGTCGCTTCCACTTACTAACATTGAAGACGAACCCAAACTTTCAGAATATAGGAAATGGTTCAATAGCAGAATTTGAAAAAACTCCCTACTTTTACTGATTCTATACCCGGTCATTGTTGTGATGTGGATTTTTGTTTTTCAGCTGTGTACAGTGAAATTGAAGCAGCAAGGGGTTCCTCTAAACGGGTGTTTCAACTGGAAGGTCAACCAACGCAGTCCACAAACAGGGAAGGGATATCTTCCCATGTATTTAGTTTGGGTATTCTCCAACAGCATTTTGGCAGAAAACGTGAAGATGTTGCGAAGAGCCTTGGCAGTAAGTTACCTCTTGCCATCTGTCTCTTGTTTTCAGCTAACTCACTCTACAAGGAGAGCTGGATTATTCTCATGGATGTAGTATAACAATAGATGGTTTTCCTATGTTTATTCTTTCTCATGCAGTTAGTGTATCCACCTTTAAGCGCATCTGTAGGTGTCATGGGATTCCTCGGTGGCCAAATCGGATAAGAAGCAGTGGTAATTCCTCCCTCTCCTTATTCGCTTGTGTGGATTGTTACGAGGAGTGAAAGAAATGGAGAGAAACCATAATCCAGTTTTGGAATATTTCCAAAAGTTTGAGGCACAGAAAGTGAACAGGAGTAATAATTACTAATTTGGTCCCTAATCTTCAAAACAAAATGTTTCAGTTTCTATGATTCACATATTATAACCTTCTTTCTTTTTCTTTTTATCATCTATCCTTCCCTTGCAAGAGGCGAGGATAGTTCAACTTTTCTCCTTATCTTCTCTCCTAAATTATGTCAGTTAAAAAATGCTACAACTATCTGTTTCTTGTCTTCTGGTGTATTATCTTTCCAGCCTAATTTTTCCTTTTCTTTTCTCCAAACAGTCTTGGGACTTCCTAATCCATATGGAGAAAAGAATCCATTACCCACTTTCAATACGTTATCAACTAATGGGCAGATCACGATGGAAAATGAAGTGGGTGGTCAAAATTTGGAGCCGAATGAATGTCTACCAGATTCTTTTGAAGACTCAAACTTTCAGAATACACAAAATGGTTCAATATCAGAATTTGGAAAAACTCCTACTTTTTATGATTCTTTACCCGGTCATTGTCGCGATGCGGAATTTCGTTTTTCAGCAGTGTACAGTGAAACTGAAGTAGCAGGAGGTTCCTCTGAAAGGGTGTTTCAACTGGAAGGTCAAACAACACAGTCCATTGCCTATCCAAATAGCAATGCTCTTGTGTTTCCACAACCTCATATAGCATCAGAAGAGGTGCTAAATGAGAACGGGGGGAGTTTCGAAGATAGGAGAGATTCGTTAGCTTCACAAGCAGAGGATTCTTTTGAGGGACATGTCTCTGAATCGAGTAATTTGACGGTTCTTGCATGTTCCGATGCAGCTGCTCCTAACCAACCTTTGGCTACGATGCATACGGTTCCCAACATTATACCTCACCTAACCGGGGGTTCCTCTGAAACATTTCAACTTGAGAAAGAAATGGCTGGTCAAATTCGAGAGCCAAATGAGTTTCTGCCAGATTCTTTTCAAGAATGGGATACAGGAAATGATTCAATAGTGGAGATTGGAAAAACTCCTACTTTTCATGATTCTTTCCACGGTAATGATTGCGATGTCGAATTTTGTTTTTCATCCATGTATAATGAAACTGGAGCAGCAGGGGGTTCCTCTAGATGGGCATTTCAACTGGAAGGTCAAACACCTCAAATCCTTTCTTATCCAATTCTCGATGTTCTTGTGTCAAAGCATCATATAGCATCAATAGAGGTGCTGAGTGAACGTATGGGGAGAGCAGAAGATAGGAGAATTTTGTTACCTTCACAAGAGACTTCACAAGAAGAGGCTTTTTTACAGGGACATGTCTTTGAATCTAGTAATTGGACAGTTCATACATTTTCTGATGCTGCAGCTCCTAGCCAACCTTTGGCTACTATTCTCCACACGATGCCTACAATTCCCCCCATGGTACCTCGCCTCATTGGGGGTTCCTCTGAATTCTCTGGATGTCCAAATCTTAGTGGTATTGTGGATCCACACCCTCAGATAGCATCAACACAAATCCTAAGTGAGAATATGAGAACTCTAGAAGATTTGAGCATTTCTTTAGTTTCACAAGAAGAGCCTTTTATGGAGGAATATGGCTCTGGATCTATTAACCAGACAGTCCCTTCATGTTTGGATCCAGCTCCGAGCCAACAACCCATGATGCCTCCTAGTAGTCTTGTGGATCCACACCCTCAGATAGAGTCAACACGAATCCTTAGTGACAATATGGGAACTTTAGAAGATTTGAGCATTTTTTTAGTTTCACAAGAACCTTTTATGGAGGAATCTGGCTCTGGATCTAATAACCAGACAATCCCTTCATGTTTGGATCCAGCTCCGAGCCAACAACCCAGGATGCCTCCTCTCATAGCAAGCCAAGATACAAGCTCCGTGAGGGTTAAGGCAACAAATGGGCACACCACAATAGCATTTAAGCTTTCTTTCGCATCTGGAATTATTCAACTGAAGGAAGAAGTGTCAAAGAGATTGGGGTTCGAGCTTGGTAATTTCAACCTTAAGTACAAGGATGCGGATGGGGACTTGGTTTCAATAGCCATTGACGACGACGTAAGGGATTATTTGGAACTTCTCACCTCATTGGGAAATCAAGTAAGCAAACTATTTGTTTCTTGATAAAATTCCCAATACCACGAAGTTTTGGGATAACTGCGGATGTGATTACTGCCCATTATTGAAGCGGAAAATACCAAGGTATGTTGAGTTGTAGAATAGTATGACATGGTTGACACCAGTTCCATGTGCTACGTGTAGCGGCACATTTTCTTACCATATTTTCCTTTGCTAAATCAGAATATTTCCGGTATTGTGTATTCAGCTGGACCTTTCTTTGTTTTGGCTTTGGTTTTATGTAAATTTATCTGGTGATTTTTGTTTGCGTAAATCTCGTTCTGTTAGTGTTTCTTTTTATCATCTTTTGATGTGGGGATTATTCATGTTCTCAATCATTGTTAGATCATGTGTGTGCATGGTGAGGATGAATAAGATTTTGGGGACCATGGGCCTTCAAGTTTAGATCTCATTATGGTTTGTGGGGTGCATTGATGGAGGAGCTCAGTCCTAAATTGTTAACATTGTTTTAGCAATGGTATGCTTTTTAGGATTCCTCTCGTACAGGTTGATGCTTGTTCCCAAACCTAATTTCTATTATTGTCTCCATTAGAGCTGGGCAACGGATACGAAACACGATAACACGACACGAACCTGACACGAAGTTAGCGGGTTAGGGTTGAACAGTTTTGACACGAAACACGAAAATGACACGACTCAAGAACACGAATTCTAAATGGGTCGGGTTCGGGTTGAACACGCGAGACACGAAATTGACACGATCAACACGGTTACTAATCTGTATCACCCATTAACACGAACATGCACACACACACACAAACACACACACACACACACACATATATATATAATATGATATATCTGTAATTCTATATAGAGTTGGGCAATGGACACAATAACACGACACGAACCGGACACGAAGTTAACGGATTATGGTTGAGCATTTCTGACACGAAACACGAAAATGACACGACTCGAGAAACGCAAATTTTAAATGGGTCGGGCTCTGGTTGGATGGTTTGTGACACGAACCCAATTGACACGACACGAACACTACCTGTTACCCAGGTCTAGTCTCCATCGTTTCCAAATGAAGCTGGGCTCTGAATGAAGCCATTTGGAGGAATACTTTGGCTGCCATATTATCACTTTTTGGCTCATCATCGGCTGAGTTTTTTTTTTTCCCCTTCTTGTTTCAGGCAATAGAATCGTTTGCTGTCTTAGTGCTCATTTCTTTTCTTTTTTTATATTATGTTTCATTGTTGCAGAAAGACAGTTGTTTGGTTTGACATATCTGTTTCTCATGTTCTATCATCAATAAATTCATACAAAAAAAAGAGAACCTTGCGTCCAAAAACATCCCTAGGTACGTATAATCCCGGGTCATTACTGAAGTCACATTTATCGAATTCAGATTGTATAAAATCTCCCATGGCCTCTGCGCTAGCACAAGCCGAAGAAACAACAAAAGTCTCCACTAGGAAGCAACCTTGCCTGCCTTATTTTTCTAAAGTTGTGGCACTCCAGAACACCCTATAATTTCGGGATGTAAAAAGAGTTACGGGATTGCTAAGAAAGACTAAAAAGGACAGATCCTAAGAACCTTGCACAAATAAGTACTCCAATATGAGGAATTTTATTAACATAAATAAGCATGATTATTGTCGTATACGTACAGAACAATTGATCTAAGTATCATGTTTCGGACGCCATAACTCAATGTTACAAAGTCCATCATTCTCAGCTGGATGAAAACCAAAGAAACGAGTATGGAAGCATGGATTCACCAAATATTCACTAGAGCAGGTTTTTCATTAATTTCCTCCGGTCACTGAAACTAGGCTCTGCTTGTAGATAAATTTCGGCTCACCAGAAAGCTTAAGTTCCCTATGTTTTTGGGTAACAATGTCGTACAAGAAGGGCGATCCATGGAGCTCTGACGTGTTACAACCAGTTTGGATTAGAACCTCAGTGTTTTTCCAGAAACCCAGGGGGCTATACAACCCAGGAAGGGGTCCCCAAGTGGATACACGAAACCAGCTGGAATCCGGATCATCATCATCATCAACCTTGTGGTTTTGCGTCATCAACCAGAGCACAAATGTTGTACACCCATCCTCATAGAAAGAACAGATAACTCCAAGTGAGTCCTTTAGCAATGCAAGGCTGTGGAATTTTCTTCGGTCATCTGTATATGGGAACAAGTTGAACTTTTTTGGCAGAGGTGTCACTCTAAAAACCTCTTCACCCATGTCAAATGAAACAACTGCCATGTTACCTGTTTGAAACAAGGACCAGTGAAAAACAACATCATTGGTGTACATGCTGTATGGTTTACTACAAAGTCCTACATCTTGGAGATTACCACCAATTTGTAGGAACCTCCAACAACCAGAACTCGACGTGTACACCTCAGTGCAATTAACCTCGTCATCCCCTACCTCGAAAGACACAAGTTTAACGACCTTGTAAGTCTTAGCTTTGCCATCAAAACCAAACCCTACAATGCAATCATCGACCAGCTTATATGGTGGGAAGTCGAAGGATGATTTGGGGAGCATATTCGCTTCCCTTGTTGAAGGGTTCCATAGCACAATACTAGGTAGTGTGAAATGATGTTGCATTCTATGACGAGTAGTCCAGTATAAACAAAATATGCCATCACAGGGACCCAAGACAAGATTTGGTTTCATCTCCAAGCCAAAAGTTAGATCCACGGGTTGCTCACAAAACCAACTCTTGGGGAACACATGATAGCCATCATGTCCCACTATGAGACCATCACTATTATCATTCCAACTGACCAGACTATTACTAGAATTACTATTGATATGCATGGCAATGAAGCTAGGGTTTCTTGTGAGAGTGCACCATCTTTTGCAAACACACTTGAACCGCACAAGGGATTTCACGGGCAATCTCACGAGGATTTCAATAACCAGATCTTCAGGAAGACTCCAACTCCCCATTGCCATTGCCAAAAATTGATCCCTGCAAAACAAAAGCACCGAGATGTTGATAAACACAGAAAAAGAGGCTGCTGCCTTTTGTTTGTAGCCTTGGAACTTTCAAATGTAGACTAAGATATTGCTGGTTGTCCATAGGTCATGTTCTACAGCTCCACTGTATTAATGGATTGGAGGGAACAACACTACATCCACTCGAGCTCAAACCACCCATAATCGCCAATTAAGAAAAATGCAGTCTCAATCAATGGAGATCTTCTTGTCAAAAATAAGAAATAAAAAATCAATGGAGATCTCAAATGCCATATTTGTGAAGGTGCCTGACCACATCTTGCAAAGAGGAACAAAGCTGAAGTGGTAGTCTCGAACCATGGGTCCACGTACGATTGTTCTTTCTAACTTTCTATGGCGGAGAGTATCTAATAGTTGTACCCCTAATTAGAATATATGAACTCTGGAAATAACAGAGAATCATTTCAATATCCTCAAGTTCAATGGCGAACGGAGGGAAAGCGTGAAATCTCACCATAAACAATCTCATCTACCAAAGAGTGTTCTGATTACATGAGTCCCACACATTTTCAATCACACCAGGTGAGTTCACCCTAATCTCATGAGGGTGAACAAAATCA
This sequence comes from Rhododendron simsii, assembly GCA_014282245.1. NCBI lineage: Eukaryota > Viridiplantae > Streptophyta > Magnoliopsida > Ericales > Ericaceae > Rhododendron > Rhododendron simsii. The sequence goes on along the minus strand of WJXA01000186.1, from coordinate 10,236 downwards.
TTCTCGGGAATAACTGGGCGTGCATGTATGAAACGAATACATGCATCAATGTTTTGAGTGCCAATTTGGGAAAAAGGACATGACTATTCCATGATACTTCAAAGACAGAAATTGAAGGGTTTTGACTTAGAAAATGGAATTTGATCGGGTAATACAGACGCGCGTAAAATGAACCCTTTCCTTGAACCGCTACTAATATCCAATTTCGATTCCCCGCCCCACCCCCGATGACGGGATGTTGTTCGGGACACCACGCGCGCCCCTCGACTTATTACGGAGCTCTGAAGTTAATGACCAAACAAACCTCCATTGGCCCCGGGAAAACCCAAAACCCCTAAATCGAAGAGCAGGTATGTTTTCAGATCAAACAATGTGAAAGAGGTTAAAACGCAGATGCTTAAATAGACAAAACCCAAATCTCGTTTTCCCTTCATCATCAATGTTTGAAGTCCTAATTTCTGGCCGATCAAGTAGAAAAGGTCATAATTTCTGGTAAAGAAAGAGGAGAGTACCGAGTGATTTATTTTTCTGAAGGAATGAGCATGAAGATTTTGGGCCCCTTGATCAGACTGAGAGAACAGTCGCCGGAAAACTCACCGTCGCTTCACGAGACGTTTTTTTTGGGCTGGTTTTGGTGGCTAACGTGGTGTTACACTTTTTGGAAAAAATACTTATTTCAAGGAACGTAATTTCAAATTTAAATATAGTAAAAATAAAAAATATTTTTTCAATTTTTTTGCACCTTTTATAAAATTTTAATAAGATCTATCAAACAAAATCCATATTGGTAGAAAAATTATTTACGTAAACACATGATTTTTGAGCTTAAAATTGCCTTCTTTTTAAAAAAATTGGAACACCCCCTTATTAATAAGTTATTAGTAGGAGTATTATATTATTATTTCTTTTATTCATATTTTTTCACATTTATTTATTTTGCCTTAAATTTTCGTAAATTATTGAATCGTTTCAAGTTTCAACTTTAGAAATTGAAAAAGTAGGAAATTATTATCCAAACTCAAATTTTATGAATAAAGATAAAAGAATAAGCCAAAAGGGCAACAAATATGTTCTTTTGGCTTATTTTTTTTATCATTATTCAACAAATTATGAGTTTCAATCATAATTTTTTACTTTTCTGATTTCTCACGAAGAGACTAATCAATGATCCACAAAAATTTAACGCAAAATTAACAAATACAAAAATTTTTGAATAAAAACGAAACAGTAAGACATTTGGCTTCTTTTTTACCAAAACCAGCCTTAAGTGCTTAGATGGTTTAAGGGGGAGGGAGACCCTAATATAGGGGAAATTAGGGTTTTTGGGGCACCATCGCGTATAGCGGAGGGTTAAGAAAAATACAAGAGCCCGACCATGATGTATGGTGAAAAAGGGACTTAAGAAGACAAAGTAAAAGGACCCATAATCATAATCTATGGTTTAAAAGGAGCCTAGGGATCGGCTGAAGAATCACTTGTAATATAGGTATCCGAGGTGAGCTTAAAAAGGGATACTTTCCAATCTGGCAATCCCCGTTTAGAGACCAGACGGTGAAGTTAGGCCTTTTGAGCACTTTTTCGGTTATTTTAACGAGTGAAATTGTTCATTCTCTGAAAATTATTAAGAACTTGATCCTACTAAAAATTATGTTGATCAAAAGGTTTTTGGAATACAATTATCTTGAAAAAAAAGATTGCAAATTGCAATATTGAATTGAACACTATTTTTGAGATATTAGATAACATATTAAAGACCAAGGTTTAATAATTTTTAGCTAGATTGGAGTTTTCAACGAGTTAAAAAAATAAACGTTCCCATCATCAAAATTGTTTTTCTTCTATTTTAACTAGTTCTCTCTCCTTACTTTTTGATTGTTTATAAGATTCTTGGTTAATGTGAGTTCAGTTGAACAATACGATCTCGTTCGTTTTGGAATTTTAGATTGGATTTGTAAGTAATGACTATTGAGTGTAGAGAGAAATAGAGTAATGATTGAAAATAAAAATAATGATTAGAGAGAGATAGAGTAATGATTGAAGAAAAATATGATAATAATTAGAATCTAAAATCCAAAACCCTTAAGCGGACGGGGCGTACACGTTGGTTTGGAAGTTAGCCCAGGGGTAGGGTTGCAGTTGAGCCGAGCTTTGTTGTGCTCGAACTCAGCTCATTTATTAAACGAACTAAAAAATTGAGCTTGAGCTCAAGTTCGAGCTTTAATAAGCTGAGTTTAGCCATTTATGAAATGAGCCTCCTTTAACAAACTGAGCTTTTGTCGAACAATCCGAGCTCCATTCGGCTTGTTTATTAAACGTAAATGAGCCGAAAACTCGAGCTCAAGCTTGCCGAATGTTAATGAGCCGAGCTCGCTCGTGAGCTACCCGGTTCATTTGCAGCCCTACCTTGGGGTGAAAACAAGGGGGTGGGGTGCTTGGATTTTTTAGGTCAAGTTGGTAAAGTTCTATGAGATTGACTCCCACAAATCGCATGAGTGGAAAAACAATTTGTTAAACTCTTATATGTGTATAGAAAATTCTCAAAATTCTAAAATATAGATATATTTAGGGTCGACGGCTACACATACACACACAATCCGTCTCTTTGGTAGACCTAACTGTGGGGGGCTGATTTCTTCTCCTCTATCTTGATCCTTCTGAACCGAGTGACGTGGCACCGGATATCAGGTACCTGCAGAACCGGAGGGGGTTGTTCCTCCGGGAAAAAGCTCCGACGATCTAATCAGAAAAGGAGCCGGGAAGAAGTTTGGTAAGAAAATATATGTTAGGGGAGTAAAGAGTGTTTAGAGAGCTTACCCCCTACTTGGAGGAGGTACCTCAGTATTTATAGGCGGAGAGAGGAAGAGTGTAGAACGGGTTGTTTCTGTCACCCACGTGCTCGATGACGCTCGGATGACATCACGAGTCAGGAGCATTAACTGAACGCCGCCTGTTGGGAAAAGGGGAGCCGCCCAGTCAGAATAAAGGGGGGGTCACGTCATCCAGAGACGTCCCATCCTTTATCAGAGAGGCTTTCCCACGTTTCTGTGGAACCTTCTAGAAGATTCTGGACCTATGGTCTCCGAGTGAAGTTATCGTGTCTGAAGGAACGAAAAGTAATAGTTGACACATTTCACCGAACGAACGAAACCTAACTACTATCAAATCCGAACAAACGGGTCTCTTCCTTCGGAACTCGATGGAAGCTCGGCGAGGCCCCTCAAGACACTTTATCCTTCAGATGACGTGTACGACTGACGTGTCAAGGTTCCCTGTGGAACAGTTGAACCTTCTGGCCCTTCGGATATTTCGCTCCACTACAATAGCCCCTCAACTCCTGTTTCCATAGTTGTAAACCCTCGGAATGGAAGGAGGAGTTGAAACATCAGTAGTGGCCGAAGAAAAAACCGCCACCGAACCAGAACCGTTGACAGGGCTTGCCGAACGTCAGTGCCAACTCAAACGTCATAAAGATATTGAATCGTCAGGTCTGTACCTTTCATTTAATGCTTCTGTAACCGCCAGCGTCAGAAGTGACCACGCGTCCAGCCGTCATTGGGCGTCGATACGGCGCACCCCGTACGTCTCCACGTGTCACCCATCGACGGTCACATCAATCTCCCGCCCAAATCCTACGGCTAGGGGCTCGGCGATGCTTCGAATCCCGCCCTAGGTATAAGAGGCGACGAGAGGAGAGAGAAAATCACTTTTTCTCCTCCTCTCTGACGTTTGAATAGCACAGGCCATCCCCTTCTCCAGAAATTCAAGCCATCTGAAGATTTGCGACGATTTTGAAGACTTTGACTCAAATTCTTCTTTGATTTCCAGGTATATTTCTGCTTTCTTGATCTCTTCTTACGTCTAAGTTGTCGTTACACGCTTTCTGGGTTGTTTTTCTTGCCTTTTGCCTGGTTTTCCCGCCTGTGCACTGTAGAAAAAGTTGAAGATATTCATCTGTTCTTCCGAACGTAGATGAGTCTTCAACATGTGTTCTTCCGAGCAAAAATAAGACGATTTCCCTACCAATTTGCAATGTTTATTTGGAACTTCTGCTCTGACTAATCATCTCTCGGCGGGATTGGTTCGCTCGGATTATTCGTTTCACCGAACATAGGCACACTAGGGCTTGACCATGCAACTCGCTGACGGTCTTTCCCCTTGCACTTTTTCTTTTAGGTATGGAGACTTCTGCTTCAGTCTCGTCTGGCGAGTCATTTCGCTCGGTAGACAGCGCAGCTTTAGGCGCTGGGGGCTCGAGCCTCGCGATTACCGACGCTATTTCCCATCTCGGTCGGGGTTACCGCGTTCGGGGAGAAGGCGAGGATTCTGGAGTTTCCGCAAGAGCTGTCCCTGCTCATGTCGTCCCTCTCCGAACAATGGCTCCAGACGATGAAATAATCAACTTAGAAGACGATCCTTCGGAAAGGGATCAAGCCAATCCGACAGAAGTGGACGGTGACGACGAGGCCGAGGAAACGGTGTCTGACAGAGACATCACCGAAAGGGGGACAACCACGGCTTCGTCGAGCCAAGCCGAGGGTGGAGATGGGGCTGTTGGACCATCTAAACCCCAGAAGAAGAAGAGGAAGATAGTCCCCTTAGATCCTGATGTCATTCCTGACCGAACAGGAAAGGATCCATGCCCGTACTGGAAATCCTTCGAGAGCGAAGAAGGCATGAGATCCTTCCGAAGGGACTACAAAATTCCAGACGACGTCGTCGTCACACCAGTTCCTGGCTCTCGGATTAGGTTCAGTGATGAACACATCACGGTTCCACTGATGGCCATTACCGAAGGTGGCCTGAGATTTCCAATGCATAGGATCCTTAGGGAGATCCTATATATTTTCACACTCACCCCTTGCCAATTGAGTGTCAATTCTTTCCGCATCATCCATTCGATAATAAAACTGGCCGAGCTAAAGATGTTCCCGCTCGAAGCTCGCCATATTTTTGAAAACTACACGATGTCCAGGAACATCAGGTATTCTCGCTACTACCTTTGTTCCCGACGGAACATGGCGAAGATAATCCCAGAAGGGATGTACGATTCCGAGAAATGGGCCTCGGACTATGTCGAGGTTCGGGGTAATTACCAGTACCCCCCACTGGAGTACGGGCAATTCGAAGTTGCCACGCGCAGGAGTGGACCTCGTAAGAAATCGCAGTCTATTCTCTTTGATTTGAATTGCTTTGCTCGGTATATGCTTCTGTTTTTATTTCTTCGGACTGATTGTTTCACTTGTGTTTAACAGATACAACTAAGATCAATAAGGAATTACTGAGAGCTGCAAGGAATTGTAAGCTTGCGGCTACTCTTCTCACCATCCCCTCGGAAGAAAGAGACGCCCCCACGATCCTCCAGTACAAAGCAGCTTACGGGGGATGTATCCGAAAGAAGGAGGCTGACAAAGGTGAGAAAATTCCCGAGGACCTCCCCGAAGAACGTCTTCCGAGCGAAGACAGGCCGCTCCGAGGGCTCATCCGCGAACCGATCGAAGGCTCCACTCCCGAAGAGGAAGATATGCCTCCTCGCAGCATGAAGGACGTGCTTCAAAAGAAGCTCGAGGAAAAAGAAAGAGACAAGGCCAAAGGCCCCTCGAAGAAAACTGGAGCATCAGAGGCCTCGGGCCCTGGCCCGAGCAAAAAGGTCCCACCCCCCCTCACTCAAAAGCGACCTCCTCCCGCTCCTTCTTCTCCGAAGGAAATAGCCGCGGGAAAGAAGCAAAAAACATCTGCTCCTGCCGAGGCTGGAGCCGCGGCTGATAAGGCGGCCGAGGGTACGGAGACGAGCGAAGAAAACATCCCGTGGGTTCCGAGCTTCGTTACCCCTGACAAAAGGCAGGTCCTGAGGTCCGACAGCCTTCGGGAGGACCCCTCTCTCGCCCTGACACTTCTGTCAGGGGTGGGTCTGCCTAGGGATATCCAGCATCCCTCATCGCTCAAAGCTGCGCGCACCGAGTACTACTACCACGCCGCCAGGGTACGTTTCTTCGGTTTTAATATTTCACTCCTTGTTTACTTGTAATAATACCTTGTGCGTTCTTTTCAGGCCTCCCAGTCCATCATGGGTGTGAACTTCCATCTCACGGAGCATGAGAAAAAGAAGAAACTGCTGATGCAGTCTTTAAAAGTCAATAAAGATGCTGCCGATGAGTACAAGAAGAGCTGGGAGGAGTCCGAGGCAGCTCGCCAGTCCCTGGAGGCTCAGGTGTTCAACCTCAACGAACTGGTCAAAGGCTTGCAAGAAGCTGCCGGGAAGGCCAGGGCGGAGGGGAAGGACGAGGGCCTTGCCGAGGGGAGAGCTCTCGGTCGGGAGGAGATGAAGGTTGAGCTGGTGAAGGAGTACAACCGGGGGTACTACGCAGCCGAAGAAGCTGCTGCTGAAGAGCTTGCCGAGGCCCAGGTAGAAATGCTTGAAGATCAGCATAAAGTTAGCTTTATGCTGGGCTACAATACAGGCTTGGATGATCTCGGCGCGGAAGCTGACGACGAGAGGAGAATGCTCGTAGAGGTTCCTCCTCGAAGTCTGGCCGAAGCTCCGCTGGCCGAGAATGAGCAGCAGCTCGAAGCCGAGCAACAGCCTGACTCCGTGGTGGAGCCCGCAGGTGCATCAACCGAAGCTGGCACCGCTCCAGCTCCTCCTTCAGAGGATCCTACCCTGCCTCTTTTCCCGACGGTGGACCCTTGAGTACTGAGCGATGCATTTTGTTGTGTTTTTTTTTTTTTTTTTTGAACAAGGCTGTACCAGTCGGCGCGTAATACATTGTATCGTTGCACGGTTTGGAATGTCAAGAAATTGTTTCAAGTATTGTTGTTCGTTTCATTCATCCTTTGTGAATTAATTTTGACGTTCGGAAAGATTTTGAATGAAAAATGCAATCTGACTTGCAAATTTCGTTGTTCCCGTTCCATCGTGTTACTGTTAGTATCTCGACTAACCTCCTCATAATAATAGCCCCCTATCTGCTCGGATTGCTGAAGGATAGAGGCGGGAATCCAAGCAGATAGTAAATGAAAGAATTTCCGAGGGAAGCGTTGTGTGCCGAGGGATAAGAGGATTTCTCCCGAACGAACTTACCGAGGGCTAAGAGGATTTGGCCAAAAAGAATATGATTTTGAGCCCAACGGCTTAACATGGGCTAGGTGGAATACCCAAGACGTAAAGAAAAACAAACAATAGTAGAAAAGAAAAGATACTTCTATTAGCACGGCCCAAAGGCTTACAAAGTTCAACAAAAAGACAAGTTATAGAAAAACAAAACACGAAACAACAGCTAGCCATGGAATTTTCGAAGCTTCTGAGCGTTCCAAGGATTTGGTATGGGAGTACCATCCATCTCAGCAAGCTTGTAAACCCCATGACCTATTTTCTCGATCACTCGGTAAGGACCTTCGTAGGGATCCTTCAGCTTTGTCAACTTGCTTGTTTCCACAACCATCCGAAGAACGAGATCCCCCACATTAAATGGCCGAGACCGAACGTTTTTGTTGTAGCCCCTAGCCACTTCTTGTTGGTACGCAGCATGCCGAAGGTTGGCGTTGTCACGGAGTTCTTCGGCAAAGTCCAATTCAGAACCCACCAATGCATTGTTAGCCACAGGATTGAAATTCTCCGTACGAGCAGTTGGAATCAACGTGGAAAGAGGGAGAACGGCCTCCATGCCGTAGGCCATTGAGAATGGGGTACGACCCGTTGAACGCCGGGGCGTAGTTCGGTAGGCCCACAAGACATGAGGAAGCTCTTCAACCCACAATCCAAGCTTCCGCTCTAGACGACGCTTAAGCCCCCGAGTGATGGTCTTGTTGGATGCCTCGACCTGACCATTGCCCTGTGGATACGCAACCGAAGAATTCTGGATCGTAATCTTCCTTTGTTTGTAGAATGCTTTAAGGGCAGCGGCCACAAACTGGGATCCGTTGTCCGAAAGAATAGCATACGGTACACCGAACCTCGAGATGATATGCTTCCAAATGAACCGTTCTACGTCACCTGCAGTCGTCTTCACCATTGGCTTGGCTTCGACCCACTTAGTAAACAGGTCCGTGGCTGTCAACAAATACTCAAAACCCCCAGGTGCCTTGGGCAATTTTTCCACAATGTCAAAGCCCCATACTGCAAAAGGCCAAGGACTGGTGATCATTTTGAGTGGGAAAGCTGGTTGGTGGATAAGAGAAGCTTGCTTTTGGCACCGAACACAGCGTTTCACGTAATCCTCGGATTGTTTTACCATCTTCGGCCACCAGTACCCTTGAGTCAACGCTCGCTGCGCCATGCTTCGTCCACCTGAATGAGCCCCACAACTACCCGAGTGAAGTTCGTCCAGGATGCCTTCTACTTGAATCTCATACACCACTTTCAAATCCGGGCCTGTGAACGTTCTTCGGTAAAGGTGTCCATTGGGATCCAAAAAATAATTGGCGGCACGGCATCGTATCTTGTGAGCTTCCTTTTTGTCTAATGGAAGCGTTCGATCCCGAAGATACAACACTATGGGATCCAGCTGACTTGAGCCGAACGATATTGCTGCGACTGGAGGGTCCGAGGGTTCAAAGCTCGGAGTGTCGATTTCGTCAAACACTATCGTGCGACTACCCGAGGCTCGATACGCCGATCTGAGGCCTGCCAGGGCGTCAGCATGAGCATTATGCTCCCGAGCGATCCACTCGATCTCCACTCGTCCAAACTGTTTAAGAATTGCCAAGACGTGGCTCACGTAGGCGTTCATTCGTTCATCCCTAGCTTGATAGTCATCATTCAGGTGTCCCACGATGAGCCGAGAGTCACAGAACACGTGAACGGAATCCGCACCGAGTTGAAGGGCAAGTCGCAACCCAGCAATTAAGGCTTCGTATTCAGCTTCGTTGTTGGTCGCTTGGTAGCCTATGGAGACAACACTTTCGTGCACGGTTCCCTCGGGCGACACAAGAACTATTCCAGCACCAGCCCCATTGACGTTTGAGGCCCCATCGACAGTCATCCGCCAAGCTTCTCCTGAGAATAAGTTCCATTCATGAACAGGCCGTTTCGTGCCGAGCGTGAATCTTGAGCGACGTGCGTCGGCCGGCTGTCTGATCCATTCCATGTGGGCCTCGGTCGCAGCTATCCGAGCTTCGGTCTCCGCAAGGTCCAAGGCATTAGCTTCGTCCTGCAAGCCCGGAGTAAGCTCGGCGAAGAAGTCGGCTAACGCTTGCCCTTTGATCGCCGTCCGAGGTTCGAATTGGATGTCGTAATTAGCCAAGTCCTGAGAGAACTTGAGAATCCGACTCGAGGAATCCGTCTTTCGAAGCACCGCCTTGAGTGGAAACTCAGTAAGGACCACAATCCTATGGCATTGGAAGTAGGGCAAAAGGCTCGTTTTAGATGAAACGAGAGCCAATGCTAACTTTTCCATAGGCAGATACCTAGTCTGAGAATCCGTCATCGTCTTGCTTGAGTAAAAAATCGGTTGATGTTCTATCCCCTCTTTCCGAACAAGCACAGAACTGGTGGCATGATCTGAGACGGCGAGGTAAAGGTACAGATCTTCATCAGGCTGTGGCTTGACGAGGAGAGGAGCATGGGACAAGTAATCTTTCAGTGATTGCAGCGCCTGCTCACATTCCTCGGTCCAAACAAATCTTCGGCGACTGGTTTTGATAGCTTGAAAGAACGGTCGACAGAGGTCTCCCGAACGTCGTATAAACCGATTCAACGCCGCAACCATTCCTGTAAGACGTTGCACTTCCCTAATAGTCGTCGGAGCTTGAAGGTTTTGCACGGCGGTGAGTTGCGTCGGATCTGCTTCGATGCCTCGGCGACTAACAATGTAACCAAGGAATTTGCCGGAGCTGACCCCGAACGCACACTTCTCCGCATTAAGTCGCAGCCTTCGTTTCTTCAAGACGGAAAAAACTTCTCCGAGATCCCGAAGATGATCCCGAGCGAATTTGCTCTTGCATACTAAATCATCGATATAAGCTTCCAGAATCCGTCCGAGCATCCCAGGGAACATGGACGTTATCGTTCGTTGAAAGGTAGCCCCGGCGTTCTTTAAGCCGAATGGGACAACATTGTAGCAATAGACGCCGCGAGGCGAGATAAAGGCCGTCTTTTCCTGATCGTCTTTGGCGAGGGCGATTTGGTGGTATCCTCGGTAGGCGTCCATAAAACTTAACCGCTCACATCCTGCAGTTGCGTCCACCATTTGTTCGATCCGAGGGAGGGGGAACCTATCCATTGGGCATGCATCATTGAGG
>WJXA01000185.1:0-55480 GCA_014282245.1 Rhododendron simsii | reverse complement strand
GGACCATTTGAAGCAGAAGGTCTGACCATGCCGATGACATCGATGCCCCATACAGAGAAAGGCCAAGGCGAAGTCATGCCAAATAGGTTAGAGGGTGGAACATGCATAGATTAGCATGGATTTGGCACTTGTGACATCGCCGCACATAATCCACACACTGAGATTCCATAGTAGACCAGAAGTAGCCCTGACGCAAATTTTCTAGCAAGCATGACGCCGCTCATGTGGGGACCGCAAATCCCTTCGTGGATTTCTTCCATAATTCTGACAGCTTCAACGCCATTGACGCAGAGTTTGTGCATCCCACAATGAGATCTCCTGTACAACCTCCCTCCACAGATGATGTAATGAGCAGCAATCCTTCGTAACGCAGTTTGGTCCTTCTGAGAAGCTTCAGACGGGTACAAGCCACTCTCGATGAAGTTCCATATGTCATGGTACCAGGGTAGGCCATCATCCACATCATCGATGGCGTTGACACATTGATAAGCGGGATGGTCCCGTTGTTCGATTAAGATGGGGCGGAGTTTGATACCTAACGGCAGTTCGACCATGGAGGCCAGGGTAGCAAGTGCATCAGCGAAATGGTTCTTCAGCCGAGGAACATGAGTGAAAGTCACCTTATTGAAACGAGGGATTAATCCCTCCAAGTCCTGATGGTAAGGTTTCAGCTTCTCTTCGCGTACCTTCCAGTCTCCATTGGCTTGAGACACGACAAGATTTGAGTCCCCGATGACTTCAAGCTTCTCAACACCGAGCGCGAGCGCAGCTTCCATTCCCACAATACAGGCCTCATATTCAGCTTGGTTATTGGTGACATCGAAATTAAGCTTGAATGCAAGCGGAATATGAGAACCGTCAGGGGTGACTAACAAAACCCCGATTCCGAACCCTTTCTGATTGGCTGCCCCATCGAAGTAAAGAGTCCAAACATCCTTAACAACTGTCAGCACTTCCTCGTCCGGGAATGCGAAATCTGAATCCTCGGGTCCGTCCACAGGGTGGTCAGCTAAGAATTCTGCAATGGCGCGTCCCTTTACCGACTTTCTCGTGACGTACTCGAGATCAAACTCTGCTAAGAGAAGCAACCAACGTGCTAATTTACCAGTAAGCGCTGGCTTTTCGAATAGATACTTGAGAGGATCCATTCGAGAAATCAACTTTACTGGGTAAGCCAGCATGTAATGTCTTAACTTCTTAGATGCCCAGACCAAGGCCCAGCACGTCTTTTCTAAGGCGGTATAGCATTCTTCAGCTCCAACCATCTTCTTGCTCAGGTAGTAAATAGCTTTCTCAATTCCCTTGTCCCCTTCTTGAGCTAGCAAACATCCCATGGACGTAGAACTCACAGATAAGTAGAGAATCAGAGGTTTTCCAGGTATAGGCGGCATGAGAACAGGCGGGTTCTGTAGATAGTCCTGGATCGAAATGAAAGCTGCTTGGCACTTTTCTGACCATATGAATGGGGTATCCTTCTTGAGTAGACGAAACATCAGCTCGCAAGTTAAAGTTAACTTGGCGATGAATCTGCTGATGAACTGAACCTTCCCCAGAAAACTCCGCACCCCCTTTTCAGACTCAGGTGGCTTCATTTCGCGTATTGCTTTGATTTTTGACGGATCGACCTCAATCCCACGGGAAGTGATCATGAAACCTAGCATTTTGCCTGCCGTGACTCCGAAGGTGCACTTCTGTGGATTAAGACACATCCGGAACTTACGGAGCCTTTCGAAAGTTTCCTTAGCACGTGGACATGCCCTTCCCGAGTTTTTGACTTGGCAATCATATCATCAACATAGACCTCAACCTCTTTGTGCATCATGTCATGCAAGATAGTCGTGGCAGCTCTTTGATAAGTAGGACCGGCATTCTTTAAACCAAACGGCATAACCAAATAGCAGTAAGTCCCCCACTCAGTGATGAAAGTCGTTTTCTCACGGTCTTCGGGTGCCATGAGAATCTGATTGTAGCCTGAGAAGCCGTCCATGAACGAGAGCAAGGCATGCCCCGCAGTATTATCCACGAGCACATCGATGTGTGGCAAGGGAAAATCGTCTTTGGGGCTTGCTTTGTTCAAGTCCCGGAAGTCAACACAGACACGAATCTGGCCATTTTTCTTAGGAAACGGGACGATATTGGCCACCCAAGTGGGATACTGAGAGACTGCGAGGAAACCAGCGTCAATCTGCTTGGTGACTTCCTCCTTGATTTTCTGCACCCAGTCCGGTCGCATCCGTCTGAGCTTCTGTTTTACCGGCTTAGCATCGGGCAACAGGGGAATTCGATGCTCCACTATCTCAGGATCGATATCGGGCATGTCTTGATGAGACCATGCAAAGACGTCGCTGAATTCAGTGAGGAGTTCTTTGAATTTACGATGCTCCTCCGGATCTAACGTGGAGCCCACTTGAACCATCCGAGGATCACTCTCATCTTTCAAGTTTATTAAGATTACCTCTTCTTTTAATGGCTGAGCATGCCTTTCGTCTTCCCTTTCGATGAAGGCACGGATTTCCTTGGGGATATCCCCATCGAAATCTATCCCTTCGTCATCAGGGTCGACACAGTTTATATAAAGATCATTCAAGTAGTCAGAAGAGGAGTCTTTCATTTCATAAGACCCTGCAGGGTCGCCAAGTACAAGGGAGTCGAACTCAAAGTAAAAGCTGTGACGTGGAGGGCCGAGAGGCACAAACTCCGACTCAGAGCTAGACTTAGACTCAAAAGACTCGACAGACTCGGTGTCAGACTCAGCTATATCATCAATGCAAGTAAGGCGTGGTTTGAAAATGCAATTTTTTAGGCTACCCTTAGCTTCCACGATAAGAGGGGTGGGGTCTTCGAGGGCGTCGGGCCCGAGCATGAACACTTCGGCCTCTTGAGCTTCCTTGGCCAAACCCACTTGAGAGAATTCACGGAACAGCTGCTCCAAGCTCCCCTGATCGAGAGATCCCAGCCAGTCAGTCTTCGGCTTGGGTTGGCTAAGCTTCCTCTTGAATTCTGCACTAGCTGGCTCTTCGTCACTGGAAGACCAAGTATCATCCGCAAAGATCTCAAAACCAGGCAGCAGTTCCCCAGTGACCGAGTCAATAAAGGGCTCAGCTTACCCACGATAAATATCATTCCCCTTTTCACGGACGAAGTAGCTGTCGGGATCACCATAGAGAGATCGAGGTTTTCCCGTGCATTTCCTTCTTTTGGCATCGTTGGCAGAGGAAGAGTATCCTAAGCCAAAGCGGCCCTCACAGGAAGGAAACGCAGGGAATTCCGGAATCCCTTGGTGAATTCCTAAGCCAAGGCCAGGTAGATAGGACATTCTTCTCATAATGTCCAGAGCGACAGAGCTTATGATGAAGTCCCCATCCACGTTGATGGCCATAACCGAGCCAGAAGTATCAAAAGAGAAACCTGCGAGATCGACGTCTCGTTGTCATGCGCGATACCCAAAACGGGCGTGCCGTCCTCCTTGAGTGGGCGAATGCCTGAATCCCCGCAGATAATCAAAGTCCCAGTGGGAAGTCCCAGCATGACTTTCTGATGAAGAGTAGATGGGACAGCCATGATGTCAGATCTGTGAAGCCACGGTCTTCCTAGCAAGAGATTGAACGAGGCTGGAATGTCGACCACATGGAACTCGACATCCATTTTGAATCCCTCCGCATCGAGAGTGAGCACGAGTGTGCCTTCGACCAGACGACGTTTGCTGTCATATGCCTTAACAGCCATGCTGGAAGGTGCAAAGTCTTTCTTAGTCAGTCCCAGACGGTGAGCCACCCTCAAAGGGCAAACATTGATCGCTGAGCCATTATCGATAAGAACGGTCGGAACCCAGAGTCCTCGGCATTTGACTGTGATATGCAAGGGTCGATTGTGGTTAACTCCTTCAAGTGGCAGATCCTTATCGGTGAAGACCACAGTATGCTTAGAGGTAGGTGGGAGGATAAGGGAAATCATTGCTTCAGGCGTGACGTCCGGTCGGATCTCAAGACGAGAGAGAGTGTGGCAGAACTTCTGACTATGCTCCCGGGAGGAACAGATTAGTCCCCAAAGTGATATGGCGGCGGGAATCCGCTCCAATTGCTTTTGAATCATGTCGTCATTTGGGGCATTAACTGGTACCTCAAATGGTGCAGACCTTGAGAAAATAGGAGGTTTGTTCTTCCGGTTAGAAGAATTGGACGAACTTCCTGCTTGAAGATTAGCAGGCTGAAAGACTCGTCCACTTCTTGTAACATTAAGAACGTTCTCTAAAGAGGGTACCATTTGAGGGTCTTGACTATCGTCCCACAGATCAACAGGGACTTCTCCCAATTTGCGTTTCCCTTTGTCAGAGGTCAGAGGGGCTACAGGCACTTCCATGTTCAAACCCAAATCCTCAGTCAGATCTTTCATCGAGAATGAGTCCCAAAAGTCCGGATCCCCAACGGCTATAACTTCTCGGATTGGTTCTGTATTAGCAACAAAAGGGACATCCCATAGCCCTCCATCAGCGAGGGAGCGATTGACAGTCCAAACCTCGGACCCAACCTGGATGTTAACTATATCATCGACATCCCAAAGATCAGCTGGTGGAACAAGGTCCGTAACCATGATGCTGCAATCCTCTTCAGGAGGGGAAGGCACTACAGGGCGCGGGAGGTTTTCGTCCACGATGAAGAACGTGGGATCATACTCGGGATCAGCCACCGAGTTAACCAGCCTGTCAAGAGTGGAAGGGAAAAAGCATTCCCCTAGGACACGGGTTTCATCCCGAATGAGGTCCTCCTCTAAATACTGGACTTCATGGCCGGGCAGAGCGTAACACTGGAGAGGATTAGGGTCAAATCCTAACGGAAATTGCCAAGCGGGCTCGGGGTCCCAATAGTACTCTTCCTCAAGTAAAACAGGCTGAGGTTGTTGGAAAAGCATGTCCAACGAGAATCCATCTAAAGGATCAACCATGGCTGCTTCGTAATTGGCCATCCAAGCATCATACCAGATGTGGTCAAAGGGGATGTATTCGGGATTAGGTGGGAATCCTTCCAATTCCAATTCTGTCCATTCGTTGATTATGGGAGTGGCATAGTCATCATTATCAGCTATGGCCCATCCTACGGCTTGCATGTCAAGTTGTTGCTCTGGTTGAGGGGGAATAGCAGCTCTGAAGCGGTCCAACAGGCTTAGGGAGGAGCTCAGATCCGTCACGTTGAAGTATAGGCTATCCACGGTAGAGGCAGGGTCGAGCTGCACAGCGGGAATAGGCTGGTGGAACAGGTCACTAATAGAAGCGTTGAATACAAACGCTCCGTTCTGTAGACGCGCAGAGGGCGCATTGAAATTGGACGACTGTCCTTCCTCGGAGCGGATATAGGAGATCTCGGCCTCGGACTGAGAGGGGATAGGCACAATCAGCCTAGGTTGATTCGTTGAGGTTATATGGTCGGTGGGGTTGAATATAGGGGAGCTGATGGATATCTGATTAATGCGTGGAGCATTGCTGTGTTTTGGCATAGAATTGGCGAGAATGTTGGGTTTTTGAGCTGACGGTGGTGGAGCATGAAGAGTCCCTTCATCTATGAGATCCTGAATCGCATGTCGGAGGCGAAAGCAAGAATCGGTAAGATGACCGGCCCCTTGGTGATAGGCACAGTAGAGATTGGCTTTGAAGTTGGGCGAAGGGTTCTTAGGTAGAGGAGTTGGGTCGAGGAGCTTCAGATGTCCCGATTGGACCAGTTTCTCCATGACTGAAGACAACGGCGCTTCAAAAGCGGAGAAACTACGAGGTTGGTTACGCGGTCGGTTGCTCTGCGGGGTTTGAACTTGATGGACCTCGGCAATTTGGTTAGCAGCTTTCGAGGAGGAGGCATTGGTACCACTGGTTGCAGTATTGGAGTAAGTCCCTCCCCCAAACAAAGCATTAGTATTCCCAGAATATGCCCGAGGCTTTGACTTTGATGGATTGGAAGATTCTCCCTTCGACAGAATCCCACTCTGTAATGCATCTTTGATGGCCAGACCAGAGTCGAAGAAGGTGTTAAAATTGGAGGATGCTTGAACGAGGACCAAGTGCCTAGGATAGTCTGGCTGGAGATTGCGGGAGATGATACGAAGCTGATCTCTTTCGCTCGGGCGATCAGTCATTTGAGCGGCTTTAGCCCTCCATCTCTTGACAAAATCTGCGAAAGATTCCTTAGCGTCCATCTTGGTGGATTCCAACTCCCGGGTAGTCATCTTGAGCTGGGAGTTATAGCTATACTGCGAAATAAACGCAGCCCCGATGTCCTCCCAAGTCCTTCGCTTGGCAATGTCGAGTGACAGAAACCAATGGAAAGCGGGACCCGAGAGGGTTTGAGGAAACAGCTGAGACATGGCCTCGGGCTCGACGGATAGGAGCTTCATGGCAGCATGGTAACCATAGAGATGGGTTTTAGGATCGCCAGTGCCATCGAACTTGGCTATGTCGGGCATTTTGAACTTGTCAGGAAGCTTGGCATTGGGATAAAGGCAGAGACGGTCCAAGTCGATCCCTCCGGCACTGAGTTTCTCGGACTTTGAAACAGATTCTTCCAGCTTGGCCATCTTGGCGACGAGAGCAGTCATGTCAGGGTGTTGAACAGTCCTAACAGCAGTGATGCCTGGATTCTGAGTGAGATTTCGAGTGCCCTGAGGATTGACCAAAGCGACCAGACGCCCTGGATGGTCCGGATCTTCGACCATGATAGGTTGCTCGTGTACATCCTCTTCGGCCTCGCCCTCCTCTTGAACAGTTGGAGGAAGACGAGTGTTAAAGAGGTCATTCAAGCGAGTCATGTTGGCATCTGTCTGAGCGGCCCTTTGTTGTATGACAGCAATACTAGCCTGGATGTTCATAAGTATGGTTTCCAGAGAGAGTGGTTGCAGTTGATCTGCCATGACCGTTGGTCCAGAGGTGCTTGATGCAGAGGAGGGGGTAGGTGATTTCGGAGAGTCTGTTTCTTCGAGGACTGGAGACGATGCTGACTGCAGGGTAGCAAGCAGAGAACGCGGGGAGTCTTCCGTTGTGACTGACTGGGCTTGCAATCTGACTAGTCTCTGAATCGGATTCCGGTGCATACGTTCCCAAGTGGGTTTGGTTTTCTGCCTCGATACCTTCCTTGGCGGTGCAATGATTCAGAACCCTTTGCTTGCAGAAAGTGAGAAAAGGCTTAATAAGGGCCCTGCAGAAACTTTAATCTAAATAAAAGACTAAAGCAAAAACACAGTCACCGTCGTCAGTGTCGCCCTTAGACTCTAATACTAGCAGACAAGTCTGTCTTATGACATTTGGACATTGTCAGTGATCCTCAGAAATCTTTTCAAGGTGTATCCTTTCTCGTATCAACTGAGACAAAGAGATGTCAAAGTAGTCTAAAGGTTTTGGTTATTCCGCTTCGGAAGTTTCAACTTTTAAACTTGGAACAATTCGGTGTAGATAGGCACGACGCTATAACCGGGGAGGCATAGGCAGCACAGTGCCGTAGCCCAAATGGTGTACATGCTTCGCATGATAACCAAAGTGGTGTAAGCATCGTGGTGTTTTTCCCATTTTGTTCCTCGTTTTCTGTTTAAAACCTCGATTGGGTAATTAGCCAAAGGTTTTTAGACGGTTTTGATTTCCCAAAGTTTGATTGATCCAAGGAACTTGAGAATTGACAACGTGCACCATCGAGATGCACGACTCCTCATCGGGCCGGCAATGTCCTAATAAACATAAGACAGACTTGAAGGAGAGAGAACCTAGGAGCCGTCCTAAACATGCTTCTACGCAAGAACGGTAGGTATGTATGAACAGTGCATGCGATAGGGAAAGCAGTAACATATCGACAGTATATGGGGATTAGATGCAAGTAATCTTACCCTGTAGGTACCTGTCCTAGTTTGGAGAGTTCTAATGCTTTTGTATATGCAAAGGCTGGTTTTGGTTTGTAACAGGTTCCTCGGACTAGAGCCAAGATATACCTCCCGCTACCCGCGTAACCGCAGAGCAACAGTCAAACGGTAGAATGACTCATCATCGTCGAAGGTTGTTAGTCAGTCGGGGTCCCCGGGCTCCGGTAAACCGTGCCGGATTGCCAAAACGATCCAACGAGGCTTATCCCACATCGATGCAAATGAAGAATGCCAAAAAGTCTGATTAATGGAACAGAATCGCATATTCGCAAATGCCTTTTCAAATTTGGCTCTCTTTATTTAGTCAATACTTAGAAGAAATTACACGAGAGAACAATCAGAAAGGCCCCAGATTGGATGGCCGGACACAAGGTCCTGTTAAATCACCAATCCTTTCTTCGGCAGCGCGAAGCTCACCGTTTTGACAGGCTTTCGTGGGATTGTTCCCAAGCGTATTAACTTCTAAGAATAGACAAATATTGATTCGATCCCCAGCAGAGTCGCCACTGTGGGCAATGCGGATTTTGCCCGATCTTTCTTTCCTCCGGGGAAGGGATTCCGTTCCCCACCCTTTTGAGAAAGGAAAGATGCTGCCGGTTCGCGGGAGCGCTTTTTGAAGCTGGACGTCAAGCACTCGCAAAAAAAATACAGAGTCGCCACTTGGGTTTGAAGGTCCGACACCCAAGGAACCGTATTTCGAAGCACTTGCCGCGCTGTTTGATTTGAAAAAGTTAAGGAACCAGTCCGTCATAACCATATCTGGGTTCGGGAGCCAGGTTACGAGAGGGGAAGGGTTTTATGGCACCCCTCTCGCCCAATCCGGAGATCGGTCTCTACTTAGGTATTTGCGAAAAATGTTGTTTGTTTGCGATTCTGTTTAATTAATCAATTTTTTAGCCAAATAGGGCGGGGTAACAGTTTAAAGGGATTAAAACTGTAACATTTTTGTAAGATGTGATAAATGATAACATGGATGGCATGACATCTTAGGAAATAAATAAGATAAAATCTAACACCAAGATCGGATATCAAAAATAGTGCATTGGAATGAGTTTAACACAAGGAATGGCCAACTTGCATGCATGGATGTGCCAGCATGCGAGTCAACAGTCGCGCGTCAAACCCATTCCATCGCGCGAGGGTTAATATCCTCCCAACAGGTTAAATTTGATGTCCTTCTGGGCTCTGGAAGGACCAGTGCACACCCAGGACAAACCACGCAGTTTATGTATACTGAAAAGAAATCAATATTTACAGTTTAACAGAACTGGAATAAAATACTACCCTTAAACAGTGAGGGTGTTAAAACAGAGGCTGAGAGCCTAGCTGCCCATGCAAGGGCAAATTCTGGAAATGCCTAAACCATCGCGCGATGGAGTCACATCATCGCGCGACTGTTCTGACTGGACATCCAGGAATTGCTTTGCATGCCTGGGCTCTGAGACATATTCAGAAGCTACCCAGGGGCATTCCAACATGAATAAGGAAAGCAAACTGAACTAAACTACTGATTTTAGCATGCAAAACAGTGAGATATATCAGATATGGTTAAGCAGGAAAACATGAAATCATATAAATCGAACAGAACAAGAGGCCCATCCCCACGAGAACCACATCACACGAGCTAGAAGCATCGCGCGATTGAATGGGTTCATCGCGCGTGGGTACCCCATTCGCAGTTACTTGTAAATTTGCTGGCTTTGGGATCAAAAGCTGATATTGATTACCAGTCCTGACCCTGTCAGCCCCCCTCAGGGATCAAAGCAATAAAGGGTGAAAATTATACCTTTGCTTGAATGATTTGAATATGGTTTGAGTGAGATGGTGTGCCTTTTGGACAAAGGAGGAAGTGGTAATGGCTTTGAGAAGAGCAAGATTGTAGTTCTTGTCCTTCTTCTTGGGATTTTTTTTGTAACCCTTAGAAAGAGAACAAATGGGGGTTATTTATAGAAAGGAGGAGGGTTTGTTGGTGGTGATACAAGGCCATGCAGCCAGCCAACAATGCTGGCTGCACTTACTTGGTGGGGAAGTAGGGTGCCAAAGGTTGATGGGAGAGTGGGGGCTAGGTGGTGCAAGGCTGGCCGAACAAACGCCGTTCAGTTGATGGAACGGGGTCACATGGACCTGCAGACGCCTCATCATCACAAAATCCAGCTGGATACGACAGGTGTCGACCATCGCGCGATGGAGTGATACCGTCGCGCGAGGATTATAACTTCCTCGCGATGGTCAATCAGTCAAAGTTTGACTTTGACCACCACCTGGCAAGTAGAGCATCGCGCGAGTGTCTCAGTAAGTCGCGCGAAAGTCAAACCCATAGTCAAATTTTGGGTTCAATGGTTCTGGGGTTAAGGGATGGGTTCCACATACACCAAACTCAAACCATTTCAATCAATACTGTTCATGACCTGATTCATCATCGGGGGAACAAGAAACTGAAAAGAAACAAACTAAAAAGAGACAAAATGACTGGGGGAATCAAATTGGGGTGTCTACAAAGGGGCTTACCCAAACTGGACCGTGGAATACACTCTAAAATACAGGAAAAAAAAATGCTGACTTCGATCCTAGTTCCGATTCTGATTCAGAGTCGATCCAGTCTGAGTCTAGTGTTTCATCTTTTCAAACAATCGAGTCTAGCGAGGAAAACCTGGTCAAAACACCGAGGCGTGATATTTATTTTGAATTTGACTTTGAAATGTCTCCTGACAATTTTAGCAATGAGAGGAAAGATTTAGAGTATTTCATTTTGTCTATGATTAACTATGTGGATTCTGATAATCCAATTTTTGATGAAAAAATTCCAAAAGAAATTCTAGAATTCATTGAGAGAGAAGAAGAGAGGCATGCTAAACCTTTTTCTATGGAAATAATCACAACAAACATAGGCTCTGAAAATGAGCCCAAATTGGTTAAAATTGGTGCGATGCTATTTTTCAAGAAAGTGAAAAACTAATCCTTTTGCTAAAAGAATACAAAGATATTTTTGCGTAGTCTTACGAGGACATGCGTAGAATAGACCCTGAAATTGTTCAGCACAAAATTTCCCTCCATCCTAATGCAAACCCAGTTAAACAAAAGCTAAGACGTATGCGCCCCGATTGGGTTTTAAAGATAAAAGAAGAAGTCACTAAACAAATCAGCGCCGGTTTTCTCATAGTCACCGAGTATCCACAATGGGTAGCCAACATCGTTCAAGTGCCAAAGAAAGCTGGGGGAATCTGGGTCTGAGTAGATTTTTGAGATCTCAACAAGGCCAGTCCAAAGGATGACTTCCCATTGCCACACATAGATGAACTTGTGGACAACAACGCAGGGCATGCATTGCTATCTTTCATGGATGGGTTTTCTGCGTATAATCAGATTTTGATGTCTCCTGAAAACAGAGAGAAGACCACCTTCACTACGCCGTGGGGAACCTACTGCTACCAAGTGATGCCGTTCGGGTTGAAGAACACTGGAGCCACTTACCAAAGGATGGCAATAGCACTGCTACACGACATGATGCACAAAGAAGTCGAGGTATATGTCGACGATATGATAGTCAAATCAAAGGAAAGGGAAGGACACTATGAAGCACTTCAAAAGTTCTTTGAGAGAATTAGGCAATACAAGCTACGACTTAATCCTCAAAAATGCACTTTTGGGGTAACGGCTGGTAAAATGTTAGGATTCCTTATCACTCAAAAAGGAATCAAAGTGGACCCTTCCAAGATACATGCTATCATGGAAATATCACCGCTAAAGACAGAAAAGGAAGTACGGAGCTTTTTGGGGAAAGTAAAGTTCATCAGTAGGTTCATTTCAAAGCTCACAGCCACCTGTGAACCTATCTTCAAGCTTTTGAAGAAAGACAATGATTTCAAATGGACCCAGGATTGTCAACAAGCATTCGCGGTAGTCAAAGAGTATCTTCAAAATCCGCCGATGTTATCACCACCCACCCCTGGGAAGCCACTGATTTTGTATCTCTCAGTGACAGACACATCCATTGGATGTATGCTAGCACAAGAAAACGAAGTTAAAGTAGAGTGTGCCATATACTACCTCAGCAAGAAGATGATGGACTATGAAACAAGGTATACTCCCCTGGAGAAAACCTGCTGAGGGCTAGTATGGGCCACAAAGAAACTAAGGCACTACCTATTAGCACATCCGTAGTGCTGGTTTCTCATTTAGACCCAATCAAATATCTTTTCGAGAAGCCAGAACTTATTGGAAAGCTGGCTAGGTGGTTATTGCTGCTAGCAGAATTCGATCTCAAATACATGCAAGGAAATCAATGAAAGGAAGGGCTGTGGCAGAGTTCTTGGCAGACCACCCCATGACAGAGGCCGAGGTAGAGGACTTCATGTTCCCCGATGAAAATATCTTGTGTCTCCTAGATGATACCTGGCAGCTTTACTTCGATGGAGCATCAAACCAACGTGGATATGGCATAGGGGTATTGCTAGTTTCCCCAAACAACTCTCATATCCCTCTGTCATATAAACTGAGGTTTGAATTCACCAACAATCAGGCTGAGTCTGAAGCTTGCATTGCTGGAATGGAGGCAGCCTTGGAACTAGGGGCAAAAAGGGTGGAAGTCATTAGAGATTTAAACCTGGTGGTGTCCCAAGCAAGAGGAGACTGGAAGGTCAAGGAAGACATGCTGAAGCTATACCACTCTGTGCTGGAAGATCTAATTCCACAATTTGACTCAGTCATCTTCACACACACTCCACGAGTGAGCAATAGATTTGCAGACGCACTGGCAACACTGGCCTCTATGGTTGAGATACCCCTGGGATTCACAATGCGGCCTCTCATAATTGAGCAGAAGGTCAAACCAGCATGCGAATGCACCTTCACCAAATAAGGTGGACGATGGAAAACCGTGGTATAAAGACGTGAAGAGATTCCTAGAAGAGGGAGGGTATCCCTCCAAAGCCACCTCAAAGGACAAGATGGCTTTGCGGAAATTTGCCACCCAATTTGTAGTCTGCGGAGGAGCACAATACCGAAGGGCACATTTGGATCCGAATAAACTTTGTGTCACAACAGACGACAATCATAAGATAATGAAGGAAATACACGAGGGAATCCGTGGGCCGCACATGAATGGGGCAACAGTGGCTAAGAAAATCCTACGTCAGGGATACTACTGGACTACGATGGAGTCTGATTGTGCTGACTACGTCCGCCGATGTTTCAAATGTCAAACTCACGCTGATCGCATACGTATTACCCCTACGGAATTATATAGCATGTTGTCTCCTTGGCCATTTTCCACCTAGGGGATAGATGTTATTGGGAGTAAAAATCCAAAGGGAAAATACAAACATTAGTTCATCCTAGTAGCCATCGACTACTTCACCAAATGGGTAGAAGCAACCTCTTATGTTACCCTAAAAACCACTCATGTGGTCAAGTTCATTCGCACCAATATCATCTATCTGTATGGTGTACCTCATGAGTTCATTTGTGATAATGGGTCGCACTTCAAAGGAGTGACAAAGAATCTTTTTGCTGAATTTGGGATACAGAACCATCGGTCATCCACCTACCGACCTCAAACCAATGGAGCAGTTGAGGTTGCAAACAAAAACATCAAGAGGATTCTGTAGAAGACTACCGACATCTACACAGACTGGCCAGAAATCCTACCTCTGGCACTATGGGGTTATCGCACAACCTAAAGGACTTCAACTGGGGCTACCCCTTACTCCCTGGTCTATGGAATGGAGGCTGTCTTGCCTATCAACCTAGAGCTACCTTCTCTAAAGGTTCTGGCCGAGACTGGAATGATCTAAGAGGACTGGGTTCCAAAACTGCTACGAGGAGTTGGCACTGCTAGATGAAAGGAGACTAAGAACATTATACCATGTGCAAGGGTATCAAAGCCGCATCACACAAGCATTCAACAAAAAGGTGAAGCCACAAGATATTAAGGTGGGGGATATGGTGCTTAAGACAATCCGCCGCCACATTTCAGACCCAAGGGTCAAGTTCAGACCAAACTGGGGAGGCCCCTACCTTATCAACCGCATACTATCTGGAGGAGCAGCATACATTGCAGACTTGGATGGAGTGGAATTTGCAACACCAGTCAATATCGACAAGCTGAGGAAGTACTACCCCTGAGAGATACTCGTTGGGACGAAAACCACAAAGGTGGGCGAACCCAAGCAAAAATTAGAGCAGCCTGCTAGCTCAAAAACCTGCAAGGGTGACTTAGGCAAAACCGAAGGCATAAATAAAAACGCTTGCTAGACTGAAAACCCGTGAGGGCAGTTTAGGCAAAATTAAGAGCACAAAAGGAGAGGAAAATACTCGAGTGAACCCCAACCAATAACAAAAACAAACAAATCTTGTCAGGAACTACGTTTAAGGCCTGATTCCCTCCATGGGATGCGTAGGCAATCTCTAGATTGAGATTCGGCCACTGCTATCATTATCGCTTCCAAATTTCTAGGTCCATCCTAAGCATGTTCACTACCAAACCACGGCATAAGCATTTTCAATAAAGCAATCCAAATGTTTTATTATTTTCAAGGGAAAAGGAAAAGCAAGCTCAAACAATTCTCATCCTATGAAAGCTAGAATCAAACGAATAAAATCTTTTGAAAAGCATAAGCAATTTGTCAATCTTTAGGTCTTCCTTCTTTTCACACTTTTTTCCTTCAAAAGGTTTTTCTCCAACCAGCGCTTATACGAACCCGATAGCTTGTCAGCAGAGTTCTCACCAACTTCTTGCATCACTCGATTCGGCCAGAAACGAAGCACATTGCGGCAAAAGCTGGAATCATGAACCTTGGAAACAACATATTCAAGGTCACCCAAGACTGCGGCTTGATCAACCCTGAACTGCCTTTGAAAGTGAGCAGGAAAGTAGAAGGTAACTTGAGTAATACCAATCACTGCTACACCAAAATGGTTCATGGTACTTGTAGTCATGCTCTCAACACCATACCAGGGGCAAACCCATTGGATCCGATCGCCCTTGAGAGTCTCCATCCATGCCCTCCAAGCAACCTCGGTTGGAAACTGTTTAGTCATACGACACTTTGAGCAGTGGTCTGAACTATAGGGAAGCCGCTCTGACACATCCCATACCCCTAGCTTCTCATAAAGCCATGCCTGAAGAAAACAAGGGAAGATTGGAAGTTGTGAGAACACGTGAGTCAAAACAAAAGAGTGATGAGCGAAAAGATAACTTGGCAATAAACAAATAAGAGAGCGGACTTGTAGTAACAAAGGACTGCCTGAAAACTGGGCTGTTGGATTACCTTTCACCACATCGAGACCCATCAAGGTCTCTGCCAACACTAAACCAACGAAACCTATACGGTTTCCAATCTGTTGAGCAAAATCAAGCAGCATAGAATCAGCATGACCAAAGGAGGGTCCAAGCAAGTAATAATGGAGAAGACAGACACATAGCACATGAAAGCATGCTTTCTGTCGAGAGACTTGACGATGAGCTTCAGCCGCGCCAAAACGCTGAACAAGCTGTAAGGTCTTTAATCTTCCATTCACCATGAAAAACCTAACTTCGTGTTTCTGAACTTGGAGCAAATCCTTTAAAAGGTTGCCCCAATTGGACAAGGGGTCAGAAACAATGAGACATTCTCTATCCAAATGCCCCATGATAGTTGCAAACTCCTTAATGGTAGGACACAACTCTTCTCTTCTGAATCGAAAAACGTGAAAAGCAGAATCCCATAAGCTAGCGGCTGCCCTAAGAAAGGCAAAATTCACAAGAATTTGGCGAAGGAAGAAGAGAAAGTCCATACCAAAGGACTTAAAGTGCAAACGGTCGAGGCCGTTAAAGGAATTCAACCACTGATCAAGGACTGGTTGTGCCATGTATAAAACAATTGTTGATGACAATGCTATCGAGTTCGTAGAATGCATACTTATAGGCTAAGTTGAGTCCTAGTTCAAATCGGAATTGGATTCTAAATCCTTAGTAACCTAGTCGGTCTTTCGGTCGGCACTTCGATGTGACGGCTGTATGATCAATCCATCGGCCCATGAATCAAGGTTGACCTAAAGTAAAACCCAAGAAAACGAATCGATCCCTCGACCGCCAAATCGATGGCTCGGCCACCAGAACGATTGTTTTACAGAGCACTTCCACAGTTCTGTTCATTTCACTAGATTTTCATTAGATTAACAATTTTATCATACACAAACAGTGCAAACATAGCATACACAATCACATAATAGAGCAAAAGACTTTGTTTCATATAAACAAAAGCTTTTTACATCACAAGGTGGATCATCCCACATTTCCTAAACAAACTATACATTGGCTTCCTGTCAGACTAACCTATGCAAGAAGAAAAACATAAAAGAAGGAAAAGAGGATGCCGGATCCTCCAGTAGTCCGAACACTAGAGACCAGCTGTAAAAAAGAAGAGGACACCCCCGGGGCAACGTGTACCAAAGAAGCACTGCGATGCAGAAGAGACACCACGTGGCACAAAAAAACCACCATACCGCGTACAAACACCACCCTAGGAGTTTCACGTCACGGAAGCAAGCCCCCCATGCGAGGGTCCTTAATCAAGCATCAAGACGAGACCAAAAACATCGCGGACTCCTTCCGCAATCGCTAGCTGCACATTGCCCATCACCCGGACCCGATGGGAATGAAGCAGAGAAAGAGGGGGAGAGATTCTCGGAGGAAGAGAGAACGAAGAGAAGAAAGAGAAGGGAGAGAAAATGAAATGAAGCGCCGAAGGCTCGGCTTTTACAGAGCTTTGGAAATGAAGCGATTACGAGGCCGAGGCTTCGATCCTTCGGCCGAGATATCAATTGTATGGCTGCTAGATCGATCTCCTGGCCCCCTAATCAATCTCCCAGCAGGATCAAATTTTGCTCAATGCACCAACGTAAGCCAATGTGAAATTCTAGGTCTATGACCAACAAAACCAGTGATTAAACCAGCTTTGGGGGCACGCCCAAGCGCAAGGAAGCCCTCTCTCTATATCAGCAAGCTCACCCAACAGCCCCGAGTTCGTTATCTCAGCTGTTCCATCTTCCACCATCTTTGCAGCTTCACCACCTCTCAGAAGCCCTACCAGCAGGCTCTACTACTTCAAAGCCCCAAGCCCACTATCACAGCGGCTCCATGCCTATCATCATCTCATACTTACTATAAAAAATCACTCAGCGGCTCCAAGCCCACTACTCAAGCAGCTATAAGCTCACCATTACTCAATAACGGCTTTATGCCCATAACAAAGCTCGTTCAGTAGCTCTAAGCTCACTCAGCAGCCTCGAGCTCATTACTTAGCAGCTCTATGCTCGCCCAGTGGCTCTACCCCTGTATTCACCATCTTAGCAGCTCCACGCCCGTGTTTACCATCTTAGCGGCTCTATGCCCATATTCACTACTCAACGGCTCTACACCGACAAACTTAGCGGCTCTACGGCCACTACTCAGCGGCTCCAAGCCCATTATCTCGACGGCTCTAAGCCCGTTATCTCAGCGGCTCTACGCCCACTACTCAGTGGCTCCAAACCCGTTATCTTAGCGGCTCTACACCCACTACTCAGCAGCTCCAAGCCCATTATCTCAGCAACTCCAAGCCCGTTATCTCAACGGCTTTACAACCACTACTCAGCGGCTTCAAGCCTGTTATCTCAGCGGCTCTAAGCCTATTGCTCAGCGGCTCTACGCCCGTATTTACTACCAGCAGCTCTACACTTTAGTAGCTCACACCCACTACTCAGTGGCTCTATGCCCACTATCTCAACTGGCTCTATGCTTGAATGCTCAAAATCTAACATTTTGAATGCTCGAAGCTCTTCGAATGCCCAACCACTATGTACTGGATGCTCAAGTTCTATTCTTGAATGCTCAAGCTCTACGCTTGAATGCCCAACCACTACGTACTGGATGCTCAAAACCTGTACTTTGAATGCTTGGATTCAACTGTCCAATTGCTAGAGCTCTATGCTCTGAATGCTCAAGTCCAGAACTTGAAAAAAGCTCTATGCTTAAATCAAACATACACGCACGGGCCCGTGCACATGAGCATCAATTGCATCACCATTATCACATTGAGTTAGTATCACCATATCTGTTCATATCCATCTAATCATCACTATCACATATACATATTTTGCATCTCTCTCTCACTCATGAAACAAGGCAGTCCAGCAATCAACCGGCTTTACACCTCGGCTTAATTGATCGGTCTAGCGCCTTGATCCTTTGGTTCTACGCAAAAATTTATGATGGGAAAGCTTTATGCACAGACCTTTAGAATGCAAATGGCTCTACGCCTCAGTTTAATCACGTTAAGCTCTAAGCTTTGACACCTCAAGCTCTCGCCTTCATAATACAACTGGCTTTACGCCTCAATTCTATCACTTCAAGCTCAAAGCTCTAACATTTCAGGCTCTCGCCTCATGACTGCAACTAGCTCTGCGCCTCGGCTCTCTCATCTCAACACTTCGAGCTCCAAATACTGGCCTCATGCCCCCCATATCTCAAAAACCGGCATCCAATTCATCCCTACTAGATGGTTTGGATTCCATCCCAATTTTATCAATTCCATCAAGCTCAAGGATAAGCTACGCTACCGAGCTCCCCTCAGTCGAAGGATGATCAAGAAAAGCAAACGACTCACCCGTTGTGTATTGATCTACCCCAAAATACTAAGAATGCTCTTCGCAAAAATTGCCCAGCAGCCCCGCGCTCCTTCAGCTACTCTCTACCAAAATCCTAGCATTGCCCAAGTACATTGCACCACGGCTTTTTAAGGCCGAAGCTACGTCTTTTGTTTCTAACCCTCCAAACTTTTTATGTTTCTTTATTGCCTCCGAACTACGGTTGGTCTAAATACGTAGGCAGCATCCCGACCCGACCATAACAAAAACCTTTTTAAAAAAACCCTTGGAATAGTGGTTGGACCAAATTGAGTTGCTTTTGTAGCTTTGACTCTTACTTAAACATGTCTCGCGATTCGTGTAAGTTCAATCAAATAGGGGCATCTGTAGACACCCCAATTTGGCCTAACAATTATTTCAAGTCCCACATTGGGGACCATCCTGATGATGATATGGATACAGTGATTACTGATCAACTTCTTGTAAACCTTAGGACCTATGGTGAGAACTTCTAACCACTTAGAGGACCCAATCCAGAGCCATATAGCCTTTCAGATAGAAATACAGTATCCTAGGAGAATCTTTCTATCAACCGTAACATCGATCTCAAGGCCTCAATGTCATTTCTTCACCCGTGAAACTTGTTGCTTGAAAATCTCCCTAGGAGATTGATCTTTCAGCCTTGAGGTCTATCCTTCGGTCGCTTAATCGTTCCTACGGCCGCCAGATCTTTTGCCCGGCCGCCAGATCGTCTATTTTCCAGATTCTGGAACGTTCTGTCAATCGTTTGATCCAATCACGAAACCCTAGTAGCCAAATGCCGATGCGTTTAGGCTACGTAAGGAGATTACCATAAGGAGTTCGTGTTGCCTTATAACTCCAATTCAATTATTGATTTTGATTGGTTGAGGCGTGTCATCCCTATGCCTATATAAAGGAGCCTTTGGGTTCTGAAATTAATATGTTCAATCACCCTCTCAAGCCACGAAACGCTGTCAATATACACTCTCAAATCCCCTATGCGAAAGCCCCAATTCTCCGAAGGCAGCCGCTAATCCGAAGATCAAACCCCGAAGTCTAAACCCTAACCCTAGGGTTTTTCAAGAAGCAATCAGTCAATCCCACTCAATCCAAAGCAATCAAGCAACTCAGGGATTAAGGTGGTGAGGCCCGGGCTTATGGTTTGATCACTTTTACGTTTTTATACTATAATCGCAGAGTTTTGACTTTTTGCTAATCATTTAGTCTGGTGTGAGGAAGAACATCGGCTGGGGAATCAATCTCTCGGCCAATACATCATCCAGAAGGATCCCTCGGCCGTGACATCAATTCGCCAGCCAAGAGATCCATTCTTTGGGATAACTGTCTTGTTTTCTGCTTATTTCTGATGCATGTTTTCATTATTGTCCTGGTTCACCATTAACTGTTTAAAGGTTAATTAATCAGTTTATGCGTTTAGAATTACATAAAGCATGTACTAGTCTTATGTTGAACAATTATGGGCTAATCTCACGATTGGGCAATGAGAGGTGCCTAACACCTTCCCCTTATTGTACCTCTGGCTCCCGTACCCGGAATCTCTATTTGTTTTTCCTAGTTTTTATAAACTAGGTGGAGACTCTATTTTGATGATAACCGCTATGTGACGAGATGTTCCTAGCCATGGAAATATCCACTATCTTGGTTTATGAAGTAGAAAGCAAACAAACAGTAACAATGATCAATCTGTATGGCGATGCCCCGCTCAGGGAGGTGTCTACAGGATCTATGAATTTTATGAATTGGTTTGGTTTTCTAAACTCTTAATTTGTAGGTAATGGTTCGATTCTTGGTTTACTATAAAAGCAAACCAATCCAGTCTATGCTCACCCATACCTCTAGCCATTGTTATTCATCTAGAACACTAAACTCACATGCTCTAGATTTAGGTGTCTTTTAACCTATGCATGACTTGGATGCTATGATTGATGGATATCATAGGCTTATATAGATGCTAGGTTAGGGACTCTTAATCTTTCTCAAGAGACCTTATAGTTTCCCTCCATCATGGAAACAAAGTTAACATAATTATGAAAGTGGAGAAGTCCACTAAAACTATAATGTAAGTGGGCAACTATAATCACCCATGTGACCAAGTGGGCCCCTAAAAGAATATTTTACAGTTCACACCTAACCCAACTAGTTTTTTCTCCAGCGCTAATAGCACCTAACCCTTAAGTGATGTTCTCTCCAAAATCACTCACAAAAAGATAACTCTCACAAGAGTATGAATAAGAGTGTACAATCCCTTTTGCAATGAATACCAACTCACCAATAACAAACTCGTGAACAAAATCAATTAAGCTCACGATTGATTTCTTTTTCACAATAAGCTCTTTTCTTTAATAGCTCTATCTATTTTCATGCATGCCTTTTCTCTCCATTATAAGCTCGAAAAATATAGTTGTTGGAGAATAATCTTGTAGCACAAATCTTGCCCTTTCCAATTATTTCCCTTGATTTGACTTCAATGAAGCTCCTTCAAAAATAGAATATGTTGATATAATCTTCAGCATTTCTTATTCTTTTTCTTATGAATAACACTTCCAAAATTCGTAACATTCAAGAGATATTCAAATAATGATATAAGGTAAGTCTACAAGAATTGAGCTGGTTCGGATCTCCTTTCGAACTACCTCAATCAACATGTAAATCTTGTATTCAATCACATGATTGCTAATTTGAATTCCACCAACATGAGAGAGACTTTCCATTCTTGAATTTGATCTCTTCAACATTTTACCTTCCATTAGGGTATCCACAATACTATAGTCAAAAATGGATAACCAAAAGTTGTTAGATCAGCTTTTGATTATCCGTTTAAGAGATTGCTAAGGCCATCCACAATGGTATAATCAAAAGTCAATTGTTTTTAAAGTTAGCAATATTAGTGTAAAAGATGGCTCACAATGGTATATTCAAACTTAGCAACATCCTAAGAAATAATCAAATTTTGGGTTTTGGATAACCAAAACTAACAACCTTTTCAATAATCAAAATTTGTACATCTCACACCACATAAGTAGCTATTTCCAAAATTTTATACATGCGTGTTTCAACTAGTATTTTCTTCTTCTCTTCTTCACCTATTCTATATCTTATTCACTTCACCTACAAACTATTTCTCTTTCTTTCCCTCAAAAAGTGAAGCTCATATCTCTCGATCATCTACAATTCAACCCATCGCCACCAGATTAAGGTATTTTACTCTTCTTTCCCATTTCTATTTTTTCCCCCAAAAAAAAATCATAATAAGAGGGAAGAAAGTCACTGATTTTTTCCCAAAATTAAGAGAGAGAATCGATATATTTTTGCCCAAAAAAAGGTAAATGGAGGGAAGTGAATGGCGGGAAACAGAGGGGGAGAGAGAGTGAGTGAAATTGTAGTGGACCCTTATTTTGGTTATGGATTATAAGTGACCATTGTGAAACTCAATATTGTTAAGTTTAACAAACTCTGAAGTAGATAATCAAAAGCTAATGTGTCAACTTTTGGTTATCCTTTTTTGATTATACCACTGTGGATGTGTAGAGATCTACAATGACATAATTAAAATTGAATAATCAAAAGTTGCCACATCACCTTTTTAAATCACAAAAAAATTAATAACTGTGAACATAGAAATAGTTTTTTTCAAAAATAATTTTGAGACTAATAAACACTATTTATTCAAAATAGAAAATAATTTTTGAACTTTTTTCAAATTTTTTAAAAAAAGAAAAATAATTTTAAGAAAAACAACTCTTGGGTAACTACAGTTTTTGGAAAAATAGTTTTTATATAAGAAAAGGTTTTGAAAAAAAAACATTTTCTTAAACAAAACAATTTTTTTGTATAAAAATGTTTTTAAAAACAGTTAAAAACAATTTTTGGGGGAAAACAGCTTTTAAAAGAAAGTTTTAAGTAAAATTTTTTTTTGAAAACATCTTTGAGAGAGATAGAGAGAGAGGGAAAATAGAAGAGATAGAACTTTTTTTTTTAATGACGTGTGTATTTGATTGAGAATGTGAGATTCATTAAATTTGGTTATTAGCAAAATGTTGCTAATTAGTTCTGGTTATCCAAAGTCCAAAATTTGATTATTTCTAAATAGGTTGCTAAGTTTGATTATAGCATTGTGAGCCACATTTTGCATTGACATTGTTAACTTTAAAAACTTAGCACTTTTGGTTATGCCATTGTGGATACTCTTATAAGTATTTTCTAGCCAATTAAGTTAGGAAAAGATTTGTCCTTAATATTCTTCTTGTTAATTTATCTTGACTATTGAAGATAGTGATTTGGTATAATAATCTTTTCATGCAAAGCTCAATTAAATCCTTCAAAGTAAACATTTATTGAAATCAGTATCAAATAAGATAATACTAATTATATTTCATGTGACAACCCACCCTTTGGGCAAGTCCCACATCGGGAAAGTTTGAGAAACGACAATGATTTATAAGTAAAGGCCCATCAGCAATTGTATAAGAGATTAACTTTTTGAGTTACGTGGTTAGACGAATGATTAGCAGGTCAGTTGGGGTGGATCATTATATTTCAATTCCAATAAAATATATTTTGTTATTATTAAAATCAATAAGGTATTTCATATAAACCTTTGGGCTAATAATCCCTTTTCCCTACTCTTCTTGTGATTTGGCAACAAGAAACTCATACGAGTTGAACCAAAGTTATCAATCTCGCACCGGCAAGTGTACCGTTTTCTCTATTGGAATGATACATACCGGTAACGATGTATATCTCGGTACCATTCCGGATTGACCGTAAAATATATTTTATGTAACTTTAATACATGCACAAAAAAAAAAACTCAAGGTAGAGGTATAAAATAAATTTGAACACTTTGATATGCCTTAAAATTAGTTCTAATAACAAATTAAGATGATTAACATATTATAGACTCCAAGTTTTGTTGAATTATCTTAAAATTCAAGCATTTTTTAAGCAAAAGAAAAAATACACAATTTTTTTCATACCGGCTGAGATTCCGGTACCAGTTGCAGAGTCAGGATTTAGTTATGGGGGTGGGCACCGTTCAACAAAAATCTACTTACATGTTGTGCAGAAAAATATAAAGACAAAAATTTAAGTGTAATGTCATATAATTATGTATTGTCATGAGTTTTTTTTTTTTTTTTGACAAAGAAATAAATGGTTGCCTAACCTCTCTTATGGTATACAAATACAAATACAAGACATTACAATATTAATTTTCCTTGATTAAAATGGGTCATTCTCTAAAGGAAATTTATATTCACATTCCCTTTTTGTTATCCACATTCCCTTTTCAGTCTTTTAGCAAAAAGAATACATGCACTTTCAACACTAAAAAATAAAAAGGGAATATGGATAACAAAAATGGGAGTGTTGATATCAATTTCCTTCTCTAAACTGCAATTTTTACAGTATTTATACAAAGTATTGCATACTTGTAAATACCTAGTTGATCAAACCACGTTAGTTTACAAAAAAAAAAAAAAAAATGTAAGAATTTAGTGTCCAAATGGGTCATGTTGTTTTTCAATTAGTTGGAAAAATATAAATTTTATGTAGTGTAACGCCCCGAATTTTGGGAACGTTAAATAGACAATTTTATTGAATATTTAAAGAGAATCTGGCTCATTATTACATCACAACCTTCATAAGAGTACATTCATTACAAAAGGAAGGGAAACTAGGGTTTCTAACTACAGCTCCGCCTGCTCTTCCGTCCTAGCTAGCTCTTTAGCTCTAAAGGCCTCCCAAGGTGTACATCTCACATCGATCATCTACAAAGTCTGACACATTATACTAGCGTCGCCACCGATATAATAAGTCAAGGTCACCAAAGGTAACACCATGAGCTACAAGAGTTCAGCAGAATAATTCTATACTTACTAACCCATAACTTACAAACAATAGATCATAAAGATAACGATTTCCACGTAGTACATGCATATTTAACAAAACAGCTAACAATGACACATCCGCATTCATTATCCAAACTGACGTTAGTGTTCATGATTTTCTGAGTTTCTTCTCCGCGACTTCTCGTAGACCATGTCACCATTTTCTTTTACCTAATCAACATTTGCAAAATTTCTTTTTAACACACCCAACCTCGGTTCCGCAGTTCCGGTCTCCCGAGTATTCTCACAATGGTTCCGCCGCACCAGGTTCCCATTGGCACACAAAACTTTGAATTTGGCATTGGTTCCTCTCCATGGATAACCAATCCACAATTCAAAACCCTCGGTTCCGCCGCTCCGGGTTTTCGAGTATCCCACAATGGTTCCGTCGGTCCGGGTTCCCATTTGGATTTTCAAAAATCATTAAAACAATTGCGTTGGCTCCTTTCCGCGGATAACCAAACCACAACTCATCCCTCGGTTCCGCTGCTCCGGGTTCCCGAGTATCCCCACAATGATTCCACCGGTCCAGGTTCTCAATGGGTTTTTCGAAAACGTTTTCACACACACACACACACCACATAATGCGCTGCCAAGTCCGGCCCCATTATGGTTTCAAAACTTATCTTGCCTTTATCACACCCTAGGTGTCATGTTTCTACTTCTTTGATTTTCCTGTCTCGTTTTCATGCAATGACTCTGCGGTAGGACTTTCTATTTACGAAATCGTAAATCATTTATCAAAATCTTGAAACTAAATTAGCAAGATCATCCAACTCTATATTACTTAACATGCTCAAATCACAAACTTAAAGCATAATGCCACATGTACGGACGCCTTTGGAGTGGAGACCACTTATGCTTTATTTACACAACCACAAGTAATGCAAGAATTCACAATGAACATGTATACGTTCTCATAACCATTCTAAATATTAAGATACGAATACTTACAATCAAGCCTAAATTATTATCTTTTAAAAACTCGTTCTTTCTTCCTTTGTGGGAAGTTTAAAACAATATATGTTTTTCCGGAAAAATAAGTCGATATATTCAGCATACTCCCTTCCTTTTCATCTTTTTAAGAAAAACACCTCTCAAATTTCTCATGCATTTCTCAACATACAAGCATTATACATTTATATTTAGAGTTTAACGGATAGAAAAATCTTAACGTATACTTAGAGTAAGTAAGTAGAGATATTCTACGTATATGAACTCTATACTGAGAGAGAGTGGTTAGAAGTATTCTACGTTATATTTCCCAATATACGGTTCTATGTTATACGTTGAGCTTAGTGGACAAGGGACCCTACCTTTCTTCTTGGAGTAGTGATGACTATGGAATGTAAGTTGACGATTGGGCGGAGTAACTTCCTACGGTATGCTTCCCGGAGCTTTGAAAGAGAAAGGTTTCTCTCGAAACTAGATCGTGACTATTACTACTAAAACTTTTGGATCGAAAGGTGGTCGAGTGGCGGTTTAGTGGCAGTCTTGGATGAGTTTCTTGAAAAACTCAAGAAAAAACTCAAGAACACTAAGAACATAGCAAGAACAAGGCAAGAATACAAGACTTTCTTAGAGAGAGAAGTTGGAGAATGAAGATGTGAGTTGAATGCTTTGGACAAGGGCCTTATTTATAGCAAAACTTGGCCCTCTCTCTCCCTCTCATGGCCGGCCTCCCCCTCTCTCATTTTCCCGCATTTTTTTGCTCCATTGTATGGTTAAATCAAGCCTTCAATCAAGTCATAGCCTTCCCTCAATTGTCAAATCCAATTTTTGGCCAAATCCTAGGTTATCATGAAGGGTTTTTGACTAGTCTTGTCTGAGGTTGATGTTGCTTGCAAGAAAGAACATAATAATGGCTAGGATTGTGTTCAAAAATGCTCATAAATGGGTTGTCAAATAGGCTTAAGGCTAAAAGGGGTAGCTTGTGGGAGTGAACAAAACACCATCACGCACCTCACTCTCTCTCTCTCTCTCACTCTCTCTCTCTCTCTCTCTCTCTCTCTCTCTCTCTCTTGTACCATGTACTACTCATATATATACATGTATATAGATAGATAGATAACCATATATATATATATATATGTGTGTGTGTGTGTGTGTGTGTGTGTGTGTGTGTACACTTAGGTACCAAGTAGGCGAGGATGGGAGGTGATGAGTGACAAGGCATAGGCTGCTTCTTTTGGAAGCAAGTATTGATTCCCTGTCTTGTCAAGTTATATATATACACTTGGCAAGTCTAGTTGCTATTATCTAAGAGATAATATTTTCCCTAGCAATTATTGTCCAAAGATCAAAGGTGTATTAATGGTAAGTAAGGTTGACAAGACTAAGCTTACTTCTTTTGGAAGTAAAGTAATGACATGGTCCACGATTCC
Organism: Rhododendron simsii; assembly: GCA_014282245.1. Lineage (NCBI taxonomy): Eukaryota > Viridiplantae > Streptophyta > Magnoliopsida > Ericales > Ericaceae > Rhododendron > Rhododendron simsii. The sequence continues at coordinate 28,674 of WJXA01000185.1, read as the reverse complement.
TACATGACTGTTAAAATCAATGCTTCATTGGCAAACCAATTTCTATTATCCAAGGGTTACAAATTTCCCTACAAATTATTACCCAATGGGTAAGACTTTTCCTAGAAAGTGTACATCTAAGTATATAGGCTTGCTTGCATGGTGAGTCAAGGTTTACTTCCTTTGGAAGCAATATGATTACTTCTTTTGGAAGCATAATGATTGAAGGAATCTTGTGGAGCTGTGTTTTCTCCGGTGGAACCTTGAGAGGGAATGCGGTTAAGCTGGCGTACCCTGGTTACAACTTGCACGTGAAGCACCCGTGTCAGTGCCAAAACCCAAATCTTGAAGGTCCGAGATAGGCACTCCGACGGTCTTGTCAGTTCAAGAAAAAGATGTTTGTATTGTAGATTTAGGGCCTTTTATCCTCTTCCCTCTCTTCCACTTTACCTTTGTTATGCCTCCCCCTTATATAGGCCGAGGAAGTGTGGACGCACGTCCGGGCATCACGCGTCGTCTATTGCGCCTCCAAATCAGGCCAAAGATCTGGATTTCCAAAACGGTCTCCACGATTTGCTCCCGCAGTTTAAGGTAGTGATATAGCGCCACCTGTCGCCCCTATCCAACGCTTCCTTTCTCCACGTCAGGGAACAGGGGCAGTTTGGTGGCTGGGGACTCTGCCGATCGCATCAGTTCGACTGCAATTAAATCAGAATTGCTATTGGGTTCAGCATGCCATCGTCGAACCCACTTAGTGACCCGTGTCTAGTCCGACTCTTCGCGGGTAAGCCCTGTTCCATACGTTAGGTTCAACAATGATCCGCCAAACATAGCACATGCCGTCCCGTCCGTCTAATGAGCTAGGTCCGGTTGATGGGTATCTCATGGCATGTGCTGAACCTGTCACGACCCAACCCGACATGATATGGATCAATGACCGACCAGTGTAATTAAGTCACCTTAGGTCTAAAGTTGTAAACAGTTAAGAGAAGATTTATTTAAAACCCTTCATACTAGTTGCCAAAAGACTTAGGTTTTGAGATTTCAAATGTAGCTTCTTCTTTTTTTTTTTTAAAGTTACCAACTTTCATATTGCAAAATATCCAGAGTTCTAACGTGCGGATGCAAAAAGTCTTGCGAGTACATAGATTATACAACTTAAGTTGACATAGACCGGGACAAACCGGCTAACAAAAACTATCCTATATAACAGATCTTAAGCACAACAGCACATATGAGCATATATGTATACAACAAAAGAACTTCAACTTGAGGAGAAGCTTAGTTCATCTACAGCTGCTGACCTGAAAGGGTTGTTTTGAAAATTCATAAGCTAAAGCTCGTGTGAAACGTGACATATCGTACTCAAAGCTTAATTTGAAAAACTTCTTGAGAAAATAACAAGTTCTTTCTTCCGTTCTCAAAACCATGCATCCTTGTTATGTCATGGATTCATCAACCCAAGTTAAATCGATAACATGGAATTTTATCATTTACAGGTTTAAGTAGAAAACCTTCTGGATATGCAAGATATCATATTATCTTTCTGTTCGTCGATTTCATGCATCTTTCATGAACAAGTTTCAATCAGAAATCTAGAGGAGCTACCTCTACGTAAAAGGGAATGACGTCAAACCATCAGTATATCTGATCAATATCCTCCAACCTTATTACTCCAATTCCACTTTGTCTTTTTACCGTCCTCAAGTAGGGACACATGTTCAGATGCATCGACAAGAAAATTATATATTCATTTTCAGCATTACTTCATAAGAAATTCCTTTTCCATTATAGCATGCAAAGGTGATTTAGGCATTAAAAACAAGCATAGTAAAGACAGTGCATGTTTCACCTCTCGTCCTGCCGACGCAGCTAAGGCTAGACGTGTCCTACTGGTTCACCCTCGCACACCCGAACCTAAACATAAAGTAAAACCCAAGTCAAACATCGACCAACTAAGACGTTAAAAGTCAAAAGAAAAGAAATTAGTCAAAAAGAATAAGTATGAAACTATAATTACTTCTCAGAGGGTAAAATAGTCTATTAAGCCTTAATATAGAAGACTCAAACTATTTTAATCAACTTGAAATGAAAAATCAGATCCAAAAGTAAAAATTCAAAGAAAATTAAAAGAAAAGATTAACTTCACCGGTTAATACAAGAAAATGATAGTTTAGGCACAAATGGCCCTAATGGCAAAATAGTAATTTAAACTCCCCTTCTTTTTTTTTTTTTTGTAAACACTTTGGTACATGTCACACTATGTCAAATCTTGTGCATGCATGATTTTAGGGTAGTAGAAAACTCATTCAGTCGATAGGAGGTGTCGGGGTTCGTTTTTGGTATCTAACGTCCATTTATCACCAAACGATGTACTCGATTTAAGTAATCAACTTAAAAATTCAAAATACAACTTAATATAAGGAAAAGAATAAAAGAATAAGACATGCAAGGTCACAAGAAATTTGTATACATATAATAAAATTTTAGACTAGTTTTAAAACCGACAGCATAACGGCTTAGCCAAATGCAATATCATAATTTATTTGAGACTAAAAACTACAATTTAGGTTCTGATCTTAAAAGTAAAATGTTCAGTTAAATCATAAAAATTCGGAGAAAATTAGTTCATAATACAAAATTTCACAAAAGTGACTACAAAATAGTCAAAATAGGAGAAATTGCTACCTTTTAACAAAAAGACCATAACTCACTCATTTTTAATCCAATCAAAGTAATATTAGTCCCCGAAGTTAACTAACATATAGATGTAACTCTAGAGAAAAGAATATAGTGACCTTGTTTGCAAAATAAAAGCATAAATCTCAAAACAAAAGGGGTATTTCCAGATTCGTCCTACACTGGACAGCTTGCAGAAAAAAAATTCATAACTTATTCATTTTAAATCCGTTTTAGTTGATTTCAGCGGCTAAATCTTCCCAACAAAAAGACCTACAACTTACTTGAAGAAACCCAGTAAAAATTCGTAGTTTAAAAAGGTCAAAAATGGCAAAAACTGAAGCTCAGAAAATCTGTCTTAGAACTACAACATGTCTTAGCATCCCTTTTTGGCTTGCATGCAAACCAAATCAGTTAAGATTCAACAAAATAAGAGAGAAAACAGAAGAGATAAACTGTACCTAAGCTTTTTCTCTCTCTTCCTAAGCTCTCTCTCTCACTCTCGGACTTTTCTCTCTCTCTCTCTCTCTCTCTCTCTCTCTCTCTCTCTCTCTCTCTCTATATGTGTTTTGTTTTTGTTTTGTAAAGTGCCACAATCATGCAGACAATTCTTTTATATGCACGGTAGGAAAGGTAGTGGGTCAAGACAAGTGTCCTAGATTTGGACACATGTTGTGTATTCCGGCCACTTGGCCATGCAAAATTCAGTGCGTAGGCTCGCGCGCGCCTACAGAAACTGTCCGGGATTCGATCTCAGAAAAATACCAAATACGCACCGTAGACTAATTAGAAAATTTTAATTATCGTTCTACTCTCGGAATTTTAAGGAAAAATCCAAAACCTCGAAATTTTAATTCAGCAGGCCTTTCGACTTCAAAACGTGCTTTCGGCCTGATTCGCGGTCGATACACAATGCCAGTCAGAATCGGGTGACGTTCTACTTTCGATGCTGAATTCCTGAACTAGTTCAATTTAAATCGTTCGGAAATCATTTCTAAGCTATCCGCAAGGTTGTCTGGAAGTACCGTCGAATCGTCAAGACGAGTCGTTTCTATAACCCTTAAGTCAACGAGTGACCGAAATCTTCTTAAAAAGATTAATTAAACTACTAACTTATTCATTATTCGATAACACCTAATCGTAATCGTATTATCTGGGTGAGAGTCCTCACAGAACCCCTTCACCGAGCCATATCCGCCACAAATCTCATGAGTTGTCTTGTCAACTTTATATACTCATTGGCAATGTTCTAACTTCCATTAACCAAGGGATAATAATTTCCCTAACATTTAATAACCAAAGGGTAAAGATGATGGTATGGTCTTGAAAAGACCAATCATGGGTTTAATGATTACCCCAAAAGGTCTAATGGTTCAACTAGGGTTGAGAGGGGTTCATAAGGCTCAAAGATGGTCAAAAATATCCATCTATGGTTAAGAAAATGTAAATAGGTTGAAACGGTAATTAGGGTTTTCTAACTAATCGGTTGAAAACTAATTCTACTTGCCATGTAGGATTTCTTGCCAAGAAATACAATTTAAAGACTTTATGTCACTCACTAGGAAAATATACAAGTGCTTCTACAAGTATACTTGTCTTTGAAAAAGGACTAGATTGCCCGGTGCGAAAAGATATAATTTTATAAGTCAAAAATCTAATTATGACGGATTATTAGAAATTAAAAGAAAATTTTAAAAGCAAATCCAAGTAATTAAAATAAAATTTAAATATTTAACGAAATTTTTATTTATCAAGAATCAGGGTCGTTACATGTAGATCTATGCAAAAATTGAGTGAGGGATTTAGAGAACACAAAAAGAAAAAAGAAAAAATAACCCAAATAGTGCCACATGTATTCGAACCCCAGCGATTGCGTAGGACAACAGAAGGCTTTACCACCATACCAAATCATAAAGTTGTGTTTCCTTCTTAACATATTTCATATTTAAATTTTTTATAAGTAATTTTTAAAAAAAATACAATTGGGGGTGGCACATTCCACCTCCCCCTAGCTACCTCCACCACTGAGTATCATCTGGTAAGCCTGGTACAAGCTGGTATTTGAGGCGGTACTGAATACCTACTTATGTATACTGTTTTATGTATGTTACGGAACGAAATTGGCAACATTAAGTTGAACTTTAGAGAGAGAGAGAGAGAGAGAGAGCTTCTTCTTCCTTCACATTGTTCCTTGAATGTGGTTTTTTATTGTAACATTCCTAAATTTTTTTTTCTTAAATAAATAAACATGTGAAATGTTAAGTCCTAGTTCATTAATTAATTAGGTTAATTAATATAAATGCATGTTTAGGTGTATAATTAATACTAGTCCTAGTAATTATATACAATATTAACTTGTTACCTACATATATATATATATATATATATTTTTTTTTTTGAATAGTAGTTATCCATGCTTATTTCCCCCTTACTATACATACTTGTCCATATACATTGGGATTTTGAAAGCCAACAGTAGCCCACAAATTATGGCTTCTGTACTTGTCACGCCCTCGATTTTAAACATAAATATATAAATCATTTCGATAAAAGATGCTCGCATAAGGTAGATAATACCCAAGATGAGTTTCCCACCTACTTAGTTACAAACAAAGTCCCCAAGTTTCGAGAAATACATCCTTGGCACCACAGCCCAAATTAATTTAAGTACAAATACGAACAAGTCATTAAGAAATCAAAATGAATTAGTTACATATTTATCTTTAATCAAAATAGGAGATTTACAAAGATGATTAAATAGCTAGACTTCGTTAGCTTCCAAAAATGTCTGCCACACTGAGCATACGATGTAATGCAAGCCACTGCCCGGCATAAAAACCTAAAAAGAATGATTTTGTTGAGCTACACTAGCCCAGTTGAAAAATCTATACTCATGCTATAAGTAAATGCGAAGAAACATGCACTAAGAGAGAATAAGTTTCATAAAAAAGACATGAGATACAAGAGGAATTACCAAAATGAACAGACGATTTAACTCTGGGATTTCGGATGTCTTAAGGATAACCCTAGCCATCATCACGTCGACTAGAAGTAGCAATAATACTCACATCAACCAAACAAATAACAACAATAGTCTCATAACTTTTCGAACGAATGCCACAAACCACATCCTCATTTCATACCGTTCACCGTAGAACTTTATTTCATAAAACTTTCCTTTCTTTAATAAAACCTTGGTAGAATTAACCGTTTATTCTCTTTTTCAACAGTCACGATCCCAAACAACAAATAATTCAAACTTCAACATAAACTTCTAAAATCAATCAAACTTCTCTTCATCCGGGGGAGACATTCAGCTGTGTTACCACCCCATGTGTGACAGTGAATTCTCTTCACCCGGGAGAGACATCCAACTGTGTTACCACCCCTTGCGTGACAGTGAATTCTCTTCACCTGGGTTTCCGCATTACCACACCTTGCGTTGCGGGCCCTCTAGAGTCCTCGCATTACCACACCTCACGTTGCGGGCCCTTTATTCAAATTCTCAATTCAAGCATACACACATATAAGCCATCGTTCAATGTACAAGCAGGCAACATTTTCCAAATTTACATTGTAATACAAACTTGTAAGCATGTCACATCGTACATTGATAATTACCTTAAGTTCATATTATTTCTCTAAGTCTATCACAACGTCCTTCTCTACGTATCAAAACCACAATTGACTTCTTGACACACCACCCGCTAGGTTCTAAGCCAGAATCTCATAGAACGAATGCCAAAGGAACCTAGGGAACTTAACAAGACGGAGCGCGAGGATACGAGTCACAATGCTACCCATTGGATCCCTAGACAAGCTCATGTCTACTCACAACACACACCACTTTATCCCTTATAGCCCACGGTACTCCAATCGACCTTACGGAACACTTCCTTAGCCAACGTCGTGGATATTATGCTCTAATGAGTGCTAAAAGAGAAGATCAAACAATGAATCATTAGGACATAAGCAATCATGCTCAAGAGTGACTTAAACATATCCTAATCATATAAGGAATCATAACACGAGTCAAAAACAACCTTAGGAATAGTCACAGACATTGTTGATTGACACACCTCTACTCAAATGATCATAACTTTTTTTGTACTAATTGGTTTAAGGTGATTCTGGTGGCAAATGAAAGATGACTTCAAGACCTTCGATTCGATATAAAGTTTGCATGAATCGGATCTTAGACGAGGAAGTTACGCTGTTTGAAGTTGGGCTGAAACCCAGAAAGCAAGCAGAATGTTCCAAAGAGGGGAGGGATCGATCCCTCCTCCAATGGGGATCGATCCCCAAGGCAAAAACCTAGGTTTTGTCCAGATTTGAATGAGGGATAGATCCCTCATGCTTGTGGATCGATCCCTAGGCGATTTTGGGCGATTTTCTACAGATTTCGATAGCTTTTCGAAGGCGCAATGGTTGATGATCTAAACTCGATTAAAGCATGAAACCAACTCATAAACACATAGAATGAGTAACAAATCCCTACCTCAAAGCGTATATGCGAAGATCCAACCTAAACAAGCGAGCCCTAGCTTCCAAAGCTCCGAAATCCTCCAAGATCTTCCCCCCAAGCCTCACCCAACGCAATACGAGCCCGAGGTTGCGTTCTAGAGATGAAATAGAGATGGATCCTTGAGATTTTTGTGAGATGGAGTGAAGTTTTGAGTGAGGGAGCAAGAGAGAGAGACAGAGAGATCGGTGGAGAGAGAGAGAGAACGGATGAGAGAGAGAGATGGGAGATGAAAATAATCTCCTACTCCACACACCCACCCCATATATACTCATATATCTTTAAATTACACACCTACTCCCTCAAGCTTCTATTCTTCCACTTAAATCCTCAAATTCAAATAATCACCACATAAATTCTATTTTCCCAATTAGGCATTTAATATACATTTCAAAATTTAAAATTTTTTTTTTCAGGTCTCTACAGTACTCATCCTCTTGGCACCCCACTCACTCATCTCTCCCGTACTTCACTCTCCTTTCCCAATCCACTACTTCCACACTTATCCTCCACACTCCTACCACCTCTAAACTACACCCCCTCTCTCTCACACATCTCTGTATAAAAACAGGTACATAGGCCACGAAAATTTGGTTACTCAAATCATTTCCTTAACTACAAAATAGTAGAGAGAAAAATATTAGAGAGAGAGCTCCCATGGAGTTTTAGAGAAAGAGCTCCCATGGAGTTTTAGAGAGAGAGTAAAAAAATTGGGTTTGTCATTCACACCACTCCATCAATCGATTTCAGTCCTCCAATCTTCCACACAAACCTCCAGCATCCCAACCACATCCCCCGATCACCCGGAAGCAGTCCCAACGTCCTCTATTCCGGTCGTTTTCTCCAGTTACCCAAAAATCTAAAAATCGCGTTTTTGCTTCTCGGCCCGAGTTAAGGTAGAATAATCACTTTCCTACTCTCCCTTAAGTATATTTTTACTCATATGTGTTAGTTATAATATTTAGACGTGACGAGAATCGATCCTATTTTGAAAAGAAAAAAAACAGCGGCGATGCTCTGTTTCTGGAAACAAACCCATTAGCTACAGTGGCATGCACGAGTGATTTATTAAGTAGATGTACTGAAATTAAATTTTAGTCCCTCGAGAGTTAAGAGTTTATAAATCTAATTCTTGAGTAGTAAAATTTAATAGTTAACCCCGAGATTAATTAGTTTTCGATTTCGACGCCGCGGGCTGAAACCCACTGAAATGTCCGAACCTATGGCCACTGTTTATTTCTAATATATATTTGAATTATTTCTAGTTCAGCCCCTCAAGTATGTTTAGTTTGTAATTCCCACCCTAGTGTATCAAAAGCTAATCGTATAGGCCCCAATAAGAATCACATAGTTGTTTAAAATCGCATGATTTATGTATTCGCATGATAAATTCTATGGCATGATAAATCTTGTCGTATGAGTAGTTTTATCGCATGATTATTTTTTTTATCCCATGGTTAATTATTGTTAGCATGTTCGTAAAAATGTTAGATTGTGTGAAATGTTGTTGTACTGATAGATTGGACAAATAGGTTCCTGGGATGGTTACGAGTAGTGATTCACGTAGACGATGTTAAGTTAACGGTAATTGGTAAGTGTTGGAAGTGTGAGTGTGTGTGGATTGTGATTTGAGCCATGGTGATGGCAAGGGTAACCTATGGGACCCTGTGTTGAAATGGGTTACCTGCGGGGCCCAATGTGGAGAAAAGTTGTGACGCTAATGTATGATACGTCATGGGAAGTTTCTCTTCGAGGAAGAGAATGGGTCCCATGAGACGGTTATAGTTAGTGAGACGTTAATGTATGATACGTCATGGGAAGTTTCATTTGGGAAAGAGAATGGGACCCATGAGACGGTTATAGTTAGCGTGGGGTAGTGGATATCTGACCCTAATGTACGATACGTCATGGAATGACTCGATCCTCCTGTTATGGTCTTAAGTGAGAACATACTCGGTACATAACTTAGGTGCGCTCACCTAGGACCCTGGTGCAGGATAAGCAAGAGGAAGGGTGGACCCATGAGACGGTTGTAGTTAGTGGATGTGGGAGGAAAGGATCTCGTGGAGATGGTCCTTAGATTTCATGTAAGATGATGGATAGTAAAGAAAAAGATGATATGCTATTATGTTGTACCACTATCTTTTGTTATATTGTTGATCTGCTAACTGTGGAGTAATGGGTTAGTAGGGTTGGGATTATCTACTGAGTTTTAAAACTCATCATAGTGCCGTTGGGCTGGCGTTTCATGCCAGGTAATCAAGAGACTGAAGAGCAGATTCCACTACAAGACGAGCCGTACCAGAGTAAGAACCTCCCAGCTGAGGAAGGGGAGTTTGTTGAGCCTTGGAGGCCATACCCTTAGAAGCTCTGTCATTTCAACGTACTTTTAATTAAATTTTCATAAGTGTTATCACATTTGTCAAACTCTATTTCATTTTGTTGGTTTGTAAAACAATTAAGTAGGTTTGGATTTGGTATTTGAGGTTTCCTTTGCTAAACTCTGTTTAATAAAATTTCATTTCTTATATATCAATTTTATGAATTATCAAATCAGTTGAAAATGATTTAATTAACGTGTCCGTAAATCGGAGCGTTACATTTATTGTTGAAAAGTCAGCTTTGTTAGTTGTAGGTATTGAGTTTTGAACCCATGTCAAATGTATGAACGTACATGGTGCCTACCACGTCACTTGTCTTGAATGGACTATTTTTGAGCAAATGATAATAATGACAAAATTTGGTTGCACTATATTGTCCGCATTTTGCTTCCTAAAGGTAACCACAACATTTAAAATTTCATATTTAAATATAAATGATGGAATTAATTTAGACGGTACTGTAACATATGAATCCAATCCAAGAAGAATCCCAAAAATAAGTTTTACTTAAAGTTTGACTAAATGAGTGTTTAGGCCATCCCAACTCTTCATCAAATGTTTCATCGAATTCAGATTTGATAAAAAAAATTAGTAAAATGCAACTCCAATCATCAGATTGATACAAAAGCAAGAGACAACCAAATATTTCAGCAAATCAAGAGAGAATTGGCCAACATCAATTCCTTCACCAAATTGTCAACGGTAACATTCCACAAATTTCAAATGCCTTTTGTGTACTTCTTTTCTTCAATTCAAAAGTAATAGATTAAATGCCTTTGCCTTTTCCGTTCCTAGCCAACCATTTGTTTTAATGTAATGTAGGAATTTAGAAATTATTTGATTTTGATATTTTAACTTTTAAAAAATTATTTGATTCTAACCGACCAACCGCCAAAAAGTAAGGTAGAGTCCCTAGTCCATTACCCTTACATGTAGTATAGAATCGTATGTTGGAAAGTAGAATGTCTTTAGTTCAAAGTTCTTAACCGTTTTCTCTAAGTATATAAGGTTATCTGTTGTCTATCAGTATATAAGATTATCTGTTGACTGTTAAGGTTATCTATCATAAGTTTATAAGGTTATCTGTCGCCTATAATGTTAGAATTGCATGAAGTACTTGAAAGGTGTTTTCTTGAAATAATGAAAAGGATGGGGAGTATGTTGAACTCGACAACTTATGATTTGAGCATGCTAGATAATATAGAGTTGGATGATCTTGCTAGTTTAGTTTCAAGATTTCAATGAATGTTTTATGAATTCCTTATGTGGAAAGTCCTACGGCGGAGTCTTGCATGAAAACGTGACATAAAAATCGAGAAAGTTAGAAACATGGTACCTAGGGTGTGGTTGACAAGAAAAATGTGTATCGAAGAAAGAAACATTTTTGAAACTACATAATGACCAATTTTGGTGGCATTATGTGTGCGTTTGTGTGTGCCAATGGGAACCCGGGACGGCGGAATCATTGTGAGGATACTCGGGAACCTGGAACGGCAGAACCGAGGTTGGGTGTGTGGCTTGGTTATCCGCGGAGAGGAGCCAATGCAAATGTGTGCCAATGGGAACCCGGTGTGGCGGAACCATTGTAAGGATACTCGGGAACCCGGAACGGCGGAACTGAGGTTAAGTGTGTTAGAAAGGGATTTTGCAAATGTTGATTTGGAAATGAAAACAAGACACGGTCTACGATGAGTCGCGTAGGAGAAACAAAGAAAATCATGGACACCAACGATAGTTGAACATCGAATGTGGATGTGTTATTGTTACTGTCTGTTGTATACGATCTATTGTTTGTAAGTTATGGGTTAGCGGGTATAGGATTATTCTATTAAGCTCCTGTAGCTCATGGTGTTACCTTTGGTGACCCTGACATATTATATCGGTGGCGACGCTGGTATAATTTGTCAGACTTTGTAGATGATCGAGATGAGCTGTACACCTTGGAGGCCTTTGGAGTTGAAGCGCTTGCTAGGATGGAGAAGCAGGCGGAGCTGTAGTTAGGAACCATACATTCCCTCCCTTTTGTAATGAAAGTACTCTTGTGAGAGTAATGATGTAACAAAGAGCTAGACTCTATTTTGAAGTTTCAATAAAATTGTCCTTTTAACATTTCCAAAATTCAGGGCATTACAACTTGGTATCAAAGCTTTAGGTTCAAAACCTCGGCCATGGGTAGAATGGGTAGAACCATGAGATAGTTTGACCGTTACACAAACGTGAATTGAGTTTAAGTTTACCGTCCCAAATTGGGTGGAATTCTGTCAAAACAATCTTCAGATTAAAGCAAGGCGCGGAAATTAGCAGTACCACCGAGTTTGGAATTTCCGAACAATTGGATGATGATTTAAATCAATGATCGAATGTGGAACTTAAAAACTCGAAAACATTTTTGGTATTAGTAAACCTTTGCCTAAAAACGTTACTAATTGAGCAATTTTATTTACTAGTTCGTTGAGGAGTCGTTCTTAGATAAATATTTTAAGGGATGAGAGTAGGAACCTAGCTCCTAGTGTCGAGTATACCCCATTAGGCGCGGCAAACCCCACCTTCTAAACTTTAAATTTCAAAATTTTAACCTCCAAAATTCAAATTTCAAATACCAAATTTCAACCCCTTTCCCTCCTCCACCCACCTTTTCGGCCCCTATATATATATTTCACCACCACTTCCAATTCTTCACCTCTCCTGCCTTCTTACACCCCTCCAAATCGCTATTCTATCATACCAAACCATGGCAAACCGATGACGAGGATTTCCGGAAGATGCCATGTTCCGAGAAATCGAGCGAGTCGAACTAACCATGACAATCCAAACCCTATGGATGTGTAGACACCCCAATCCGATTTCCCAACCGTCTTACTTCTTTTTTAGTCTCTTGTTCCCCCGATGATGAATCAGGTTGAAAACACTCTTGAGAAAATGGAATGGCTTCAGCTTGGTGTGTGTGGAACCCATCCTTAACCCCAAAACCTTTAAACCCAAACATTGGATGAAGGTTTGACCACCACGCGACCCACTGGGTCTCTCGCGCGATGCTCTACTTGCTAGGTGGTGGTCAAAGTCAAACTTTGACTGATTGACCGTCGTGGGGAAGCTAGAACCCTCGCGTGATGGTCTCACTCCATCGCGCGATGGTCAACACCCGTCACTTCCAGTAGTTTCCAGCTGGATTATGTGATGATCAGGGGTCTATAGGCTTGTGCAACCTCGTTGCGTCGGCTGAACAACGTTTTGCAGGGCCACCCTTGCACCACCTCTCCCCCACTCTCCCATTAACCTTCATACCCCACTTCTCTACCAAGTAAGTGCTGCCAACCTTGTTGGCTGGCTGCATTGCTTTGCATCACCACCAACAAACCCTCCTCTTTCTATAAAAAGCCCCCATGGTTCTCATTCCAAAGGGTTACAAGATTTTCCAAAAGAGAAACAAGAACAACAAGTTTGATCACTTCTCTCAACCCAAATTACTTTCACACACTCATTTACTAAGCCATACCACCTCATTCAAGCCATATTCAAGACACTTAAGCAAAGGTATAACCCTTTCTGTTTACTGTTTTGATCCCTGAGGGGGGCTAACAGGGCCAAGGTTGGTAATCAATACCAGTCCTGGTCCTAAAGCCAGCAAATTTATAAGTTACTGCGGACAAGCAAACCCACGCACGAGTAACCCACACCATCGTGCGACGATTCCCGTTTGTGTGATAAGGTTTTCGTGAGGATGGGATCCTGATCCATGTCCATTTATATGATTTTGTGCTTTCCTGTCTAATAATACTTAGATTATTCCACTGTTATGCATGTTAAAACCAATAGATTAGCTTACTTTACCTATCTATTTACTTTGGAATGCCCCTGGGTTGCTTCTAAATATGTCTCCGAGCTTAGGCATGCAAAGCAATTCTTGGAAGTCCAATCAGAACAATCGCGCGATGATGTGACTTCATCGTGCAATGGTTTGGCCATTTCCAGTAACTGCCCTTGCATGGGCAGCTAGGCTGGCCTCTGTTTTTGATACCCTCACTGTTTAAAGGTTGTATTTTGTTCCATTTAATTCTGATTGTAATAATGATTTACTTTCAGTACATATAAACTGCTTGGTTTGACACTGGGTGTGCACTGGTCCTTCCAGAGCCCAGAAGGAGATAAAATTTAACCTGTCGGTGGGATGTCAACACTCGCGCAATGGTTTAAGTGTGTCGCGCGATGGTTTGATTTGCATGCAGGGACTTTCGTGCATGCAAGTTGGCTATTGCTCGCGGTAAACTCAAAGCTAAGGCACTGTTTTGGCATCCTGAAATCAGTGTTAAAAGTTATCTCATTTATTCCGTATCATTTTATTCATCCATGCCGATGTCTGCCACATCCTGCAAACTGTTACAGTTTTTATCCCCGATTAACTATTCCCCCACCCTAATTGGCTAAAAAATTGATTAATTAAATGGAATTGCAAAAATAAACATTTTCGCAAATGCCTAAGTAGAGACCGGTCTCCGGATTGGGCGAGAGGGGTGTCATAAAACCCTTCCCCTCTCGTAACCTAGCTCCCGAACCCAGATATGATTATGACGGACTGGTTCCTTAACTTTTTCAAATCAAGCGCGGCAAGTGCTTCGAAATGTGGTTCCTTGGGTGACGGACCTTCAAACCCAAGTGGCGACTCTGTATTTTCGCGAGCGCTTGTCGTCCAGCTTAAAAGCGCTCCCGCGAACCGGCAGCATTTCTCTCTTCTCAAAACGGAGGGAGGGGGGGGAACGAAATCCCTTCACCAAGGAGAAAGAAAAAAACGGGCATCCGCATGCCCACAGTGGCGACTCTGCTGGGGATCGAACCAATATTAGTCGTACTTAGATTTTAATACACTTGCGAACAATCCCTTAAAAGTCTGTCAAAACGGTGAGCTTCGCGCTGCCGAAGAAAGGATTGGTGATTTAACAGGACCTCGCATCCGGTCGTCCTTATTGGGACTTTTTCCGATTGTTCTCTTGTGTAATTTCTTTTAAAAGTATTGACCAAATAAAGTGAGCCAAATTTGAAACGGCATTTTCGAATTTGCGATTCTGTTCCATTAATCAAAATTCTTTAGCATTTCATTTACATCGATGTGGGATAAGCCTCGTTGGATCGTTTTGGCAATCCGGCACGGTTTACCGGAGCCCGGGGACCCCGAATGACCAACAACCTTTGACGATGATGAGTCATTCTATCATTCGACTGTTGCTTTGCGATTACGCGGGCAGCGGGAGGTATATCTTGGCTCTAGTCCGAGGAACCTGTTACAAGCCAAAACCAGCCTTTGCATATACAAAGCACTAACACTCTCCAAACTAGGACAGGTACCTGCAGGGTAAGATTATTCGCATCTAACCCCATATACTGTCGATGTGTTACTGTTTTCCCTATCGCATGCACTGTACATACCGTTTTGCGTAAAAGCATCTTTAGGGTAGCTCCTAGGTTGTCTCTATTTCAAGTCTGTCTTATGTTTATTAGGATGTTGCCATGGCCCGATAAGGAGTCGTGCATCCCAAAGGTGCACATTGTCAATTTTCAAAATCCTAAGATCAATTAGACTTTGGGAAATCAGAACTTTCTAAATCTTTGGCTAATTACCCAACCGAAGTTTCAAACAGAAAGCGAGGAACAAACGAAGAAAATGCCGCGATGCTTACACCACCTTGGTTATCATGCAAAGCGTGTACACCATTTAGGCTATGGCACCGTGCTGCCTACGCCACCCCGATTATAGCATCGTGCCGTCCACACCGAATTGTTCCCAAGTCCAAAGTTGAAACTTCCGAGACGGAATAACCAAAACCTTAGATTGCTTTGACATCTCTCCGTCTAAGTTGATTCAAGTAAGGATACACCTCGAAAAAATTTTTGAGGATCTTTGGTAACGTTCGAACATCATAAGATAGACTTGTTTTCTAGTCTTAGAGTCTAAAGGCGACACTGACGACGGTAACTGTGTTTTCGCTTTAGTCTTTTATTTAGATTAAAGTTACTGCAGAGCCCTTATTAAGCCTTTTCTCACTTTCTGTAAGCAAAGTTCTGAATCATTGCACCGCCAAGGAAAGTATCGAGGCAGAAAGCCAAACCCACTTCGGAACGTCTGCATCGGAATTCGGTTCAGAGGCTAGTTAGATATCAAGCCCAGTCAGTCACCACGGAAGACTCTCCGCGCTCTCTGCTCGCTACTCTACAGTCGGCCTCATCTCCTATTCTTGAGGAAACAGAATCTCCGGAATCACCTACTCCCTCCTCCGCATCAAGCACCTCAGGGCCACCAGTCATGGCAGATCAACCGCAACCACTCACTTTGGAAACCATCTTCATGAACATCCAGACTAGCATTACCGCTATACAGTAAAGGGCCACTCAGACAAATGCCAACATGACCCGCCTGAATGACCTCTTTAACACTCGTCTTCCTCCAGCTATTCAAGAGGAGGGCGAGGCCGAAGAGGACATGCATGAGCAACCCACCTTAGTCGAAGATCCGGATCATCCAGGACGTTTGGTAGCTTTGCTCAACCCTAGGAGGACTCGAATTCCCGCACAAAATCTAGGCACAACTGATGTTAGGATTGCTCAGAACCCTGATATGACAGCTCTTGTCGCCAAAATGGCTAAGCTGGAAGAATCCATTTCAAAGTCCGAGAAGATCAGTGCTGGAGGAATCGACTTGGATCGCCTCTGCCTCTACCCCAATGCTAAACTTCCCGACAAGTTCAAAATGCCTGATATGGCCAAGTTCGACGGCAGTGGCGATCCTAAGACTCATCTCTATGGTTACCATGTTGCCATGAAACTCTTATCAGTAGAGCCCGAGGCCATGTCTCAGTTGTTTCCTCAAACCCTCTGAGGCCCTGCTTTCCATTGGTTTCTGTCACTCGACATTGCCAAGCGAAGGACTTGGGAGGACATCGGGACTGCGTTTATTTCACAGTACAGCTATAATTCCCAACTCAAAATGACTACTCGGGAATTGGAGTCCACCAAAATGGAAGCTAAGGAGTCTTTCGCGGATTTTGTCAAGAGATGGAGGGCCAAGGCCGCTCAAATGACTGAACGCCCGAGCAAAAGAGATCAGTTTCGTATCATCTCCCGCAATCTCCAGCCTGACTATGCTAGACACTTGGTTCTTGTTCAAGCATCTTCCAATTTTGACACTTTCTTCGATTCCGGCCTGGCCATCGAAGACGCGCTGCAGAGTGGGATTCTGTCAAAAGGGGAATCTTCTAATCCGCCAAAGTCAAAGCCTCGTGCATTTTCTGGAAACACCAATGCGCTATTTGGGGGAGGGACTTACTCCAATGCCGCAACCAGTGGTACCAATGCCTCTTCCTCAAATACTGCCAACCACATCGCTAAGGTCCATCAAGTGCATACCCCGCAGAATAACCGGCCTCGCAACCAACCGCGCAGCTTCTCTGCATTTGAGGCCCCATTGTCCTCGGTCATGGAGAAGTTGATTCAATCAGGACATCTGAAGCCTCTTGACCCAACCCCTCTACCTAAGAACCCTTCACCTAACTTCAAGGCCAATCTCTATTACGCCTACCACCAAGGGGCCGGTCATCTTACAAATTTCTGCTTTCGCCTCCGTCATGCGATTCAGGATCTCATAGATGAAGGAACCCTTCATGCTCCACCACCATCAGCTCAAAAGCCAAACATCCTTTCCAATTCCATGCCAAACCACAAAAATGCTCCACGCATCAACCACATATCCGTCAGCTCCACTGATATATCCCTCAGCTCCACTATATTCAACCCTACCGACCATATAACCTCAACGGATCAACCTAGGCCGATCGTGCTTATACCCTCCCAACCCGAGGCCGAGATTTCCTATATCAGCCTCGAAGAAGGACAGTCGTCCAATTCTAATGCGCCCTCCGCGCGCATGCAAAACGGAGCGTTTGTATTCAACGCTTCTATCAGTGACCTGTTCCACCAGTCCATCCCATCTGTGCAGCTCAACTCTGCTTCTACCTTGGATAGCCCGTATTTTGACGTGACGGATCCCAACCTTTCTCTAAGTCTGATGGACCGTTTCGGATCTACTATTCCCCCTCAACCAGAGCAACAACTTGACATGCAAGCCGTGGGTTGGGCCATAGCGGATAATGATGACTACGCCACCCCCATCATCAACGAATGGAAGGAGCTGGAGTTGGATGGTTTCCCCCAGAACCCTGAACACATCCCTTTTGACCATGCTTGGTACGACGCCTGGATGGCCAATTATGAAGCGGCCATGCTTGATCCTTTGGATGGTTTCTCATTGGACATGCTGTTTCAACAACCTCAACCTGTTCTCCTCGAGAAGGAGTACTATTGGGATCCCGAGCCCGCTTGGCAATTTTCGTTGGGATTTGACCCTAACCCTATCCAAGGTTATACTCTCCCCAACCATGAAATCCAGTATTTGGAGGAGGACCTTATCCAGGATGAGACCCGTGTTCTAGGGGAATGCTTCTTCCCTTCTACTCTTGATAGGCTGGTTAACTCGATGACTGATGCCGAATATGATCCCACGTTTTACATCATCGACGAAAACCTCCCACGCCCTGTAGTGCCTTCCCCTCCTGAAGAGGATTGCAACATCATGGTTACGGACCTTGTACCACCAGCTGATCTTTGGGATGTTGATGACGTGGTCAATATCCAAGTTGGGTCTGAAGTTTGGACCGTCAATCGTTCCTTCGCTGATGGAGGCCTTTGGGACGTCCCTTTTGTTGCTAATACGGAACCTATTCGAGAGGCTATAGCCATTGGGAATTCGGATTTTTGGGAATCACTGTTGATGAAAGATCTGGCTGAAGATTTGGGTTTGGACATGGAAGTGCCTGTAGCCCCTCCGACCTCTGACAAAGGGAAACACAAATTGGGGGAAGTCCCTGCTGATCTTTGGGATGATAGTCAAGACCCTCAAGTGGTGCCTTCTTTAGAGAACGTTCTTAACGTTACAAGGAGTGGACGAATTTTTCAGCCTGCCAATCTGCAAGCTGGGAGTTCGTCCAATTCTTCTAACCGAAGGAACGAATCTCCTGTTTTCTCAAGGTTTGCACCATTTGAGGTACCTGTTGGGTCCCCGAATGATGACGTAATCCAAAGACAACTGGAGCGAATTCCCGCTTGCATTTCACTCTGGGGACTAATCTGTTCCTCCCGTGAGCATCGTCAGAAGTTCTGCCACACTCTCTCTCGTCTTGAGATTCGACCAGACGTCACACCTGAAGCGATGATCTCTCTTATCCTCCCGCCTACTTCTAAGCACACCGTGGTATTCACCGACAAGGATCTGCCGCTTGAAGGAATTGACCACAATCGCCCCTTGCATATCACAGTCAAATGCCGAGGACTCTGGGTTCAGACTGTTCTTATCGATAATGGCTCGGCAATCAATGTTTGCCCCTTAAGGGTGGCTTACCGTCTGGGACTGACTAAGAAGGACTTTGCACCTTCCAGTATGGCTGTTAAGGCTTATGACAGCACTCGTCGTTTGGTCAAAGGCACACTTGTACTCAACCTTAATGCAGAAGGATTCAAAATGGATGTCGAATTTCATGTGGTTGACATCCCAGCCTCCTTCAATCTCTTGTTAGGGAGGCCGTGGCTTCACAGATCTGACATCATGGCCGTGCCTCTACTCTTCATCAAAAGGTCATGCAGGGGCTTCCTACTGGGACTTTGACAATCTGCGGGGATTCGGGCATTCGCCCGCTTAAGGAGGACGGCACACCGGTTCTGGGTATCGCCCACGACAACGAAGATGTCGATCTCGCGGGTTTCTCTTTTGACACTTCTGGCTCAGTTTCGGCCATCAACGTAGATAGGGACTTCATCATAAGCTCTGTCGCTCTGGACATTATGAGAAGGATGTCCTATCTACCTGGTCTCGGTTTAGGGATTCACCAACAAGGGATCCCGGAATTCCCTACCTTTCCTTCCTGTGAGGGCCGCTTTGGTTTGGGGTACTCACCCTCTGCCGAAGATGCCAAAAGAAGGAAATGCATGGAAAATTCTGATCTCTCTATGGTGAGCCTGACAGTTACTTTGTCCGTGAAAAGGGGAATGATATCTACATTGGGCAGGCTGAGCCTTTCATTGATTCGGTTACTGGGGAGCTGCTGCCCGGCTTTGAAGTCTTCGCTGATGACACTTGGTCTTCTAGTGATGAAGAGCCAGAAAAGGCAGAGTTCAAGAGCGAGCTTAACTAGCCTAAGCTGAAGACCGACTGGCTGGGATCTTTTGATCAGGGGAGCTTGGAGCAGCTATTCTATGAATTCTCCCAAATGGGTTTGGCCAAGAAAGCTGAAGAGGCCGAAGTGTTCATTCTCGGGCCCGACGCCCTCGAGGACCCCACGTCTCTCATCGTGGAAGCCAAGGGTAGTCTTAAAAATTGCATTTTCAAGCCGCGGCTTACTTGCATTGATGATATCTCTGAGTCTGACACTGAGTCTGTTAGGTCTTCTGAGTCTAAGTCTAGCTCCGAGTCGGAGTTTGTGCCTCTCGGCCCTCCACGTTATAGCTTTTACTTCGAGTTCAACTCCCTTGTACTTGGTGACCCTGCAGGGTCTTATTAAATGAAAGACTCGTCTTCTGACTACTTTGATGATCTTTATATAAACTGTGTCGACCCCGACGATGAAGGGATAGATTTTGATGGGGACATTCCCAAGGAAATCCGTACCCTCATCGAAAGGGAAGATGAAAGGCACGCTCAGCCATTAAAAGAAGAAATAATTTTAGTAAATTTGAAAGATGAAAGTGATCCCCGGATGGTTCAAGTGGGCTCCACGTTAAATCCAGAGGAGCATTGCGATTTCAAAGAGCTCCTCACCGAATTCAGCGACGTCTTCGCATGGTCTCACCAAAACATGCCCGGTATCGATCCTGAGATAGTGGAGTATCGAATCCCTTTGTTAC
This sequence comes from Rhododendron simsii, assembly GCA_014282245.1. Classification (NCBI taxonomy): domain Eukaryota; kingdom Viridiplantae; phylum Streptophyta; class Magnoliopsida; order Ericales; family Ericaceae; genus Rhododendron; species Rhododendron simsii. Next base: position 8,172 of record WJXA01000185.1, on the reverse strand, counting down.
CAGGTGCTAAGCCTGTAAAGCAAAAGCTCAGACGGATGCGGCCAGACTGGGTGCAGAAAATCAAGGAGGAAGTCACCAAGCAGATTGAAGCTGGGTTTCTCGCGGTTTCTCAATATCCCACTTGGGTGGCCAACATCGTTCCAGTTCCTACAAAGAATGGTCAGATTCGTGTCTATGTTGACTTCCGGGACTTAAACAAAGCAAGCCTCAAGGATGATTTTCCCTTGCCACACATCGATGTGCTTGTAGATAATGCTGCAGGGCATGCTTTGCTTTCGTTCATGGACGGCTTCTCAGGCTACAATCAGATCCTCATGGCACCCGAGGATCGTGAGAAAACGACTTTCATCACCGAGTGGGGGACTTACTGCTATTTGGCCATGCCGTTTGGTTTGAAGAACGCTGGTCCTACTTATCAAAGAGCTGCCACAACCATCTTGCACGACATGATACACAAGGAAGTTGAGGTCTATGTTGATGATATGATTGCTAAGTAAAAAACTCGGGAAGGACATATTCCCATGTTAAGGAAGCTTTTCGAAAGACTCCGTAAGTTCCGGATGCGTCTTAATCCACAGAAGTGCACCTTCGGAGTCACGGCGGGCAAGATGCTTGGTTTTATGATCACTTCTCGTGGGATTGAGGTTGATCCATCGAAAATCAAGGCAGTACTCGAGATGAAGCCACCTGAGTCTGAAAAGGGAGTGCGCAGCTTTTTGGGGAAGCTCCAGTTCATCAGCAGATTCATCGCCAAGTTAACCTTGACTTGCGAGCCGATGTTTTGTCTACTCAAGAAGGATACTCCGTTTGAATGGTCGGACAAATGTCAAGCAGCCTTTGTTTCAATCCAGAACTATCTGCAAAATCCGCTTGTTCTCATGCCGCTAGTGCTTGGGAAACCTCTGATTCTCTACCTATCTATGAGTTCTACCTCCATGGGATGCTTGTTGGCTCAGGAAGGGGATGAGGGAGTTGAGAAAGCTGTTTACTACTTGAGTAAGAAGATGGTCGGATCCGAAGAACGCTATACCGCTTTGGAAAAGACATGCTGGGCCCTTGTCTGGGCTTCTAAGAAGTTAAGACACTACATGCTGGCTTACCTAGTGAAGTTGATTTCTCGAATGGATCCTTTCAAGTATCTATTTGAGAAGCCTGCGCTCACTGGTAATTAGCACGTTGGTTGCTACTCTTAGCGGAATTTGATCTCGAGTATGTCACAAGGAGATCTGTAAATGGACGCGCCATTGCAGAATTTTTGGCCGACCACCCCGTGGATGGACTGGAAGATTCAGATTTTGTGTTCTCAGATGAGGAAGTGCTAGCGGTTGTCGAAGATGTTTGGACTCTTTACTTCGATGGAGCAGCCAATCAGAAAGGGTTTGGAATCAGGGTCTTGCTAATCACCCCTGACGGTTCTCACATCCCGCTTGCGTTCAAGCTCAATTTCGATGTTACAAACAACCAAGTTGAATATGAGGCCTGTATTGTGGGCATGGAGGCCGCACTCGCGCTCGGTGTTGAGAAGCTTGAAGTTATCAGAGATTCTAATCTCATTGTGTCTCAAGCCAATGGAGACTGGAGGGTACGCGAAGAGAGGTTGAAACCTTACCACTAGGGTTTGGAGGGGCTAATCCCTCGTTTCAACAAAGTGACCTTCACTCACATTCCCCGATTGAAGAACCACTTTGTCGATGCGCTTGCTACCTTAGCTTCCATGATCGAATTGCCTTTGGGAGTCAAACTCCGCCCTATCCTAATCGAACAACGGGATTGCCCTGTGTATCAATACATCAACGCCATCGGTGATGTTGATGATGGCCTACCCTGGTACCATGATATATGGAACTTCGTTGAGAGTGGCTTGTATTCAGCTGAGGCCTCTAAAAAGGATCAAACTGCGTTGCGAAGGATTGCTGCTCACTACATCATCTGTGGAGGAAAATTGTACAGGAGGTCTCATTGTGGAATGCACAAACTCTGCGTCAATGGCACCGAGGCTCTCAGAATTATGGAGGAAATCCACGAAGGGGTCTGTGGTCCTCACATGAGCGGCGTCATGCTCGCTAGGAAGATCTTGCGTCAAGGCTACTTCTGGTCTACTATGTAATCTCAGTGCGTGGATTACGTGCGGCGATGTCACAAGTGCCAAATCCATGCTAATCTGATGCATGTTCCACCATCTCACCTATTTTGCATGGCTTCGCCTTGGCCTTTCTCTGTATGGGGTATCGACGTCATCGGCATGGTCAGGCCTTCTGCTTCGAACGGTCACAGGTTCATCCTTGTAGCAATTGACTACTTCACTAAGTGAGTGGAAGCTGAGTCGTACAAAACCTTGACCGCAGTTCAAGTCGCTCATTTCATCAGCAAGAACATCATCTATCGATATGGGGTTCCGCAGGTGTTTGTATCAGACAATGGGAATCATTTCAAAGATAGGGTTCTGAAACTCTTCGAGGAATTCAAGATCCAAATCCATCATTCAACTGTCTATTGCCCCTCAGACGAACGGGGCAATCGAAGCGGCAAACAAGAACGTCGAGACAATTATCAAGAAGACTGCGGGATCTGCCAAGGACTGGCACGAGCAATTGCCTTTAGCTCGTTGGGGATATCGAATATCGATCCGAACGTCGACAAGGGCAACCCCCTATTCCTTAGTCTACGAGATGGAAGCAGTTCTCCCTATAGAGCTCGAGGTACCATCTCTGAGGATCATGGTAGAATCAGAACTCTCGGAATCTAAATGGCTCAGTGGAAGATTCATTGAACTCATGCTTTTTGATGAACGAAGGCTTCGAGCCTTGTATCATGTTCAGGGGTATCAACGGAGAATTGCCCGGGCATTCAACAAGAAAGTGAAGTCCAGGGACTTGGTTGAAGGGGACATGGTCACAAAGGAGATTCGAGCGCCAGTATTTGACCCCCTGCGGCAAATTCCGACCTAAGCGTTCCGGACCTTACATCATCAAGACTATCCTTTCTGGGGGAGCGGCTCAGCTTATTGATCTCGACGGCAACGAGTTCAACACTCTGGTTAACCTGGATCAACTCAAACGTTACTATCCCTGAGAGAAGCTCGTTGGACCGAAAACCACAAGGGTGGGCGGTTCTAAGCAAAAATTAGAGCAAGCCTACTAGACCGAAAACTTGAGAAGGCGGTTTAGACAAAAATAAATAGGCATCAATCAAAGCTCGCTAGACCGAAAACCTGAATGGGCGGTACTAGGCAAAAGTTAGAGCGCAAAAGGAGAGCTAAAATACCCAAGCGAACCTTAGCCTGAACTATGTGCTGACCTGATTTCTAGAAAAGGGATATGTAGGCAATCTCTCTGTGAGATTCGGTCACAATCAATCAACTTGATCCACGATTCCCTGACCAAGAGTGTGCTCAATGTTCAAAACAACGCGGTGTTCAACACTTAGATCAAAAGGAGAGGACTCTCGAACTTTCATCTTTATTTAAATTATAACTTCTATTACACAGGCTGAGCAGTCTTAAAAAGAGTTAAGCATAAAAATAGAATAAAACGCTCGCGACCTTAACAAGCTCGCAGTTTATTCTAGATCATCAAGGTCAGAGTCAGTCGTTGTTTTGTCTGCTTGCAATCTCTCTTTTCAACCATGCTTGATATCGATGCATAAGCTCCGTGCTGAAATCTGGATCGCCTCCTCCGAGTTGTCTCGAACCCCAGTTGTGCTCGTATCCTCTCAAATTCTGGGCAGTGAAAGCAGGGACTTGGAAGTCCTCAACCCCGGCTCGATGAAGCCCTTGGCTTATTCCCAATTGACGAAGAACGCGGCCAGGAATGTAAAATGTGAAAGCGGTCAGCCCAGCTATCACCATCCTTTCAAACCCTGCGGAATTCAGGGCCATGTCCGGGATGTTCAGAGCCTCATGCCTTCAAGTGATTTCGTTCGGTAGCATCTCTCTCATGAATGTGTACCACTGATGCACGGTCATTTCCGGGTAGACCATGCCCCGCTGATGCATTCGACCAGGCAGATGGGGCCAATTTGCTTCCGGCGCATTGAGTAATCCCAACTTGTCAAACAGCTAGAGCTACATGAGCGGAAAAACAAGTGGGAAGTCATATAAAGCCTGAGCGGAAAAACAAGTAAGAAGTTTCGACATAGCCTTAGCCGAGAGACGAGATAAAATAGAGCGTGCGAAAACCAGAAAAAGGTGAGCTGAGTGAGGTTTTACCTGCAGCAGAAGCGGACTACCGCCAAAAACGTTTGTTTGGCCAGTAGAAACCAAATCCAAACCCATGAGTGTTTCAGCCAGAACAAGTGGCACCACATTCCTTCGGACACCCATTTGAGCAGCAACGCTCACCAGCATGGGGTTCACTTGCCCATTCGGAGACACCAGTAAACAAGCAGCCAACACGCTGATTGTTAGAGCAAATTGACGCCGGGCCTGCAAAGCCATATCCTCTACATCCCCTTCCGGCCCGTACCATTCCATTAGGCGCATGATGTTGATTTGCCCTCCAGCCAGTAGACTTTCGGCAGCTCCCCTAGTAATGTCAAGGCTTGACTGTAGGAGCTTTGGTATATTTTTCCTGTAAGGTGGTACGACGATCACGCTTGAAGCAACGCCTTGGAGGTACGCTTGGAATTCCTCCACGGTAGGGCACAGCTCGTTAACCCCAAACCTGAACACGTGAACATCGAGATCCCAGAATTGGAGGGCTGCTCTCAGAAGTTCAGGACGAACCCTCACATTGCGAAGAAAGCGGAATGCGGCCAGCCCGTGAGACCAGAATGACAGCCAATCTCCAGCAACAAAGGCCGAAAGCCAAGGGCTAATCAGGGTTGAGAGGTTATTTGCCATGTTGGTTTTCGTAGGAAATCTCAAACTGTGGGAAGAATGCCTCTTCTTTGCAGAGCATCAGCCTCTTTATAATCAGAATGCGTGGAGCATTCTTCTTTACAGAGCAAATATACACACCATGTGTCATCTTTCCCTCCAACGTAAAGGCATCTCTGCATCGCCCCCTGAGGTATTCTGAGCAGTCACAGAGTAATGACAAGGCTTGATCGTCCTAAAAGTCTGAAGTGGTCATATAAAGGTGGCCTGGCATGGCTACACCATCGCTCGATGATCTCACTCCATCGCGCGAGTGTTCAGCGACCATTCCATCGCGCGATGGACTCACTCCCTCGCGCGATGGTTCAGCCTGCATTTTGACAAATTACACTAGCTACTGTCCAATTTTGGTCAATTATGTTTCTAAGGGCTACTTTGCAAATTTCATGGTTCCAGCAAGTCACTATGAGCGTATATGACTGTGTCCAAGCATCGGATTCAAAATATTGCGTTTAACAAAGATTTTGGACCCTCGATGGCCCGTTTCAAGTTCAAATAACCATTTCGGGAGTTCGAAACTCATTCCAGAGGGTTATGCCCCGCTCTCTCATGCCGTACAGGTCATGGTAGCCTAGTATGACTGTACGGAGGTGTCGGCTTTAGTCCGGGACATAATAGAGTCTCATTTTTCCACCTCGTGTCCCTTTTGTGTCCTTTATGACACTTGTGGGTCTAAATTGCGTTTTAAAACGCATTTCTCAAATCCGTCAACTCTCGTAGGTCATTTTGCACGTACATGACCTTACCATAGCGTCAACTTCATTCAAGTTAGGATATTTTGAGTTTTGGCTTATGAATGTCCAAAATTTCATTATATTTCTCGTCAGGCGCGGTCCTGAGATTTTAGAGGCCCTAGGCGGGAATTGAAAATGGGGCCGCTTATCTTTCATATATATATATATATATATATATATTATTATCTTCAACTAAGTAGTACCAAAGGCTTGTAGTGCAGTTGGCAACTACTCCTTGCATGTCCTAAGTACCTGAAGGTAGTAGGTTCAACACCCAGCAAGATCAACACAAACCTTTTTTTTACACCTTTAAAAAGGTGAGAGAGTTAAAAAGCTTTGGTAGCTGGAGGCCTCGAACTCGGGAAGTCCCGTGTAAGACGAGTACACCTGACCACCGAACTATGTCAAACTACTTGGACAAGGAGAGGCATATATAATATTTATAATTTTCCTACTATTGGGGGCCCTTTGATTGGGCACAAAAGGGGAGGCCCTAGGCGGCTGCCTGGTGGGCCTATGCCTAGGGCCGGCCCTGTTTCTCGTATCCTAGCCGTGTCCTAGGGTACGTTCTCGTTTTCCTTCAGAGCCAGCACGTCTACACACATGTGTGTGTCTGTGAGCAGTCTCAGTACATTATCAATGCAAGCATGGTATTAGTGGCAAACACTTATCTACTCTAATTCATTACAAGAGTAACTAAGCGATGAAAATGGAAATTTTATAGCTAAACCATGATCTATCCATGTCATCAAAATGAAGAAAACTACTATGTGTGCGGCACTTCGGCCACCTGAAAATCATCATGTCAACCCGGGCACACTCGCCCATCAAATCAAAAGGGCGCGCAGGCCTCAAAACGTCTACCAAAGTATCAGCGATGCTCCCCATCACCTTTTATCTATCTATGCGGGCACACAGGCCCAAAAGCAAAAATCAAAATGCAAAAAGTGAGATGAGGCTTCTCAATGGCCCTCAATCCTCTCTAAACCAGTCACCCTCTCCATCGTCATCATCGTCGTCTCCCTCTCTGGGATCCACCCTAAAGCCAGGATCGTCGACTGAGTCGTCAGACCCACTGCTGTCGGACGCATCCTCTCCCTCTCCTTCTTCTTCTTCCTCCTCCTCTTCGTCCTCCTCCTCGGAGACCTCAGGTAGGATCAATCGCTTCTTGCGGACCGGCTCGTCCTGTGAGGGCCTCTGGCGCATCTTCAGTAGGTACCTCTCCTCAGCACATGCCACGGCCTCTGGGCCGCCTCCTCGCTTGCGACGAATGGCTATGAGCCTCGTGTCTGTAGTCTGGTAGTAGGCATAGGAGCAGGAATCCTAGCAGCCAGCTTCTTCTGCGGAGGATCTCTTGCACTCTTCCTCCTAAGAGCTGTTCATCCCTATGCCTGCATTGTAAATTTTGTATACATTAGCGTATGTTTTGCATATTACTTGTTTTAAAAACAGGTATGGTCAATCCTCAGTCAATAATGATTAAAGCATACTCTATATCAGACGAGTGTGTGCATGTATCTATTGGCAAATACAGGAATTTACCAAATGCAGGAATATATCTAAAGCAAAGGAATGTATCGAATGCAGACATGTATTGAAAGCAGGAATGTATCGTTTTCTAAAGGATATACCTGAGATCTTTGAGCCGCCGGCTGGGGATAACGCAAGTCCAATGGTAGGCCACTCGCCGCTCTTCTTATCATGTTCTCCAACCCAAGCATGCGCCGAACAGCCTCGTTCACCCACTCATTGGGCACCTGCAAAGATGATTTGAACATGAACAATTGAATCATAATTCAAAGCTTTATGGAGGTACATCAATAAAAGCAGCAATGTCTTACCGGCACGGTAACGAGCGCTGGCTCGACTCTCGCAGGGGTTAGGTGCAACTCAGCTGGATTGCCCTGAGAGTCTACCACTGGTATCTGCCACGTCAGCTCTAGTGGCCCACCTCTCACCGGTCTACTCGAACCTCGCCTCGCGCGACTCTCACCACTGCCCGGTCTCCCTGAGACGGCTCTCCTCTTCTCGACAGCTCCGCGGGCCTGACTCTGAACCTCCCTGAACTCTCATACTCCCAGTGGCCCCGCCAAGCGCTCCCTCTGATAAGTCACATAGTCCATGTCAGGACGCAGGTGGCGTGTCAGGTCGGTATCAGGCCGCGTAAAGACCTCTAGCTCGGCCAAAGTGTACTCCTTGTGTGTGAGGCCCGTGGTGGAAGCGGTCCAGGCACCTGAAACCTGGCATAGCCAAGTGATTGGCGTGTCACTCGGTCACCCAAGTACCACTGCCAACCAAAAGCTGACTCCAGCAGCACTCTGCTCGCTGTGACAACCCTGCTACGAGCCAAGAACTCAAGCTCAGGCTCTGCCACCCTCCAGGGATCCCACTCAACCTGCACAGGCAAACAATGCAAGTATCGGTCAGTGACAACATTGAAGCAATAAAAAGGGGATACACATTTCCATTTTCACAAAGTTTCATGTTATACCTGCGAGGGCCGAAGCTCGTCCAAGTATATCCAGAAGTCGTTCAGGTCACCTCTGCCTCTCTTCTCTCCCA